>ML769412.1:153837-374632 GCA_009733575.1 Gymnopus androsaceus JB14 | reverse complement strand
AGGCTAGTCTTGCAGGTTTGACACGGAGGCAAAGTCAGGCTACTCGCCGCATGCCGCTCTCTCATTATGAGGGTCATCATTACCGACAAGCACCCTCCTGAATCACTAGAGTACACTGACAGCATGCATATGCAGGCGCATCTGGCTTCCTCGGCTCAGCCATTTGCCGTGCTTTCACTATCACTACGAATCACGACTCTGTCCCAGTAACTGCTTGGTAACGCTTGACTTGAGGCACCAAGACAAAGTGGAAACAAAGAGGGGAGCTGATAAGATTAAGTGGACTACTTGCTATTACTTATATGTTAATGATATGAGGTCTTAAAACGGTCTCGTATTTAACGTTTTGACCAGCCTCGATTCTATCATTTTACAACGCCTGCTGATTGGGCTCAACACCAGACTCATATGAGTACCCTCCATCAGACCAGTTAGTTAGTATGACTTGAATACTTATGCTCTTGAAGAGACCTTTCTACTGAATTTCACGTTTTTGGAGCGACTTTGACTTTCAAGGAAATTCGGGAATTTTATAGAGAGTTCTTCAACTGTTATTATTTGTATCGTTGACGCCTTTTTTAAGAAATCTTCTCTTCCTCTCAATCGTTCACCCCTCCGCTTCCATTCTACCCTAAGTTAGCATAGCTGAGAAAAGCATACCTAATAAATCAATATAAATCAACACCCCCTATCTAGTACCCATTGCCAGTTCGTATACCCACTAAAACCCCGTCCCCCCGGATGTACTCTTCGGGGAGGTCATCCTTATTTGCTAGGACATCTTTCCATGTATTCCGTGCAACACGCTTTGACATTTTAGCCTTATTAAATTTTGGTGATGTGAGTAAGCAGTCTAGTTCAAGTCTATTCTGGATCATCCTTCGCCAACGACACGCAATTTCTCTATCCGAGGGAGGTTGTTACTCTGTCACATCTCATTTTCCAGATGAGATGGGTCGATTCTGATACTAACATTCGGTATAGTCGTGAGTCTCTCGTCTTATGTTTGCCTTCTGAGTCTTTTATTATGATCAAGGCACAGCCTAGGATTGTTCCAAAGTCTGGCGAAATCCACCCCGTTTCTTTTTGGCTCCATGGTTCTTCAGCAAGCTGCCAGACTCTTGCCTGTCCTGAGGCTTCGCATTCTAAAAGTAGGTGCTCCATGGACCATTGATTCATCGACTCTGCAATGGTGACATTCTGCTCGATGTTCCGTTGCAGGTATGTTCCTCTACATCTTGAACCATATGCATCTTCACCGTTCAACTTATATAGCAATTGATGGTCAATCAGTCTGCCAGCTAATCCACAGACTCGCTAAGCCTACAGAACTGGTATTCCCCTTAATGAATCCTGAAGTTGCGCACGCCATACTCCAAATTAATTGACCTGCCATCTACCATTGAAAAAGTTCAGTGGATGTTCTTGCTGCTCCAACTTTGATTTTAGGCTTCAGACGCTCGTATGGATGCCTATAGCGGGTTGTGGATAATCTAGCGAATCACATAACGGTGAGTTAAGGGGGCCTTCACACCGCACAATGATCTTTCGCTGGCATAGACCCATCGTCATTAGAAGATGAATATTAATGAATCATGCACCAACAATTTCATCATTATAGATGATTATACATGTATACATGCTGCATGCATCATTGGTCTATGGAAGGTAAATGATAAATGTCAATGGTAAAATGTCTATACCTCTCCAACGAATTGATTCTGGCACAGTGCAGGTACAGGTTGCTGCAGTTAGCCGCCCATTATCGATAGGACTCGCTGCTGTCACAGGCTGTGTATCCTAGACTCACAAGTTTTTTATTATTAACAAGTTGGTACGTTCTCGTCGCCCATTTTTCCTGCCAGTATACTTAGTATTCTTCATCATTCCCAGATTCGTGACATGTTACTTGCTACCGGCGTTTCTTTCTAGGAGCCATATAGACTTCCTTCCTCAATCCTTCCTTCCTCTAACTTTATCATGCCGGGCAACGCGGTCGTATCTCGACGTCCATAATGCACAGACTGTACGACTCGGAACAGAAGAGGACTAAAGACCCTCTCGGCCTTCATGGACGTGTCGGTCAAAGTACATAAATGAATGCGTGCTGCTTTAACTTCCAAGTCTAGGGCCCTACTGCAAGTCAATGACGCTGATCTCCGGTGTCAGGTTCGACTTGGAACTCAGCCTGAGGCCTATGTACTCGGAGGTCAACGAGGGTCAACTACTGTGACACCCCAAAAGCCAAAACCATCAAGACAGAGGTGATATCTCAATGAAAACATACTGTACTGTCTGTACGGCTCTTTTGAGCCTCCGAGTCGGGGAAGTCTAGCCGTGCAGTGTCAGGGTCTTCCTTGAACTTGAATATTATCAGATATTATCCGTCGGTCAACGCAGTTGCATCAGAAGCATGCTTACTCGGAACCATAGTCGCTCGCCTTTCGGGTCCTCAGAACCCTTCCGGAGGACTTTCCTTTTCAAAAGCCTACAGAAATCCTGTAGCACCGTTGAACTTTGTCCTCTAGGATTTGGGAGCAACATGAACATCCGAGTCGACTCACGACTTCCACGTCCCAAATCAACGGTAAGCGTCATATCAAAAGATTCCCATGTCCGTCCCTTGCTTGCCTGCTCCTCCCATCTCCCTTCGCCTGTTGCTTTGACAATACCATGGTTTCTAGAGGGTTACCATATCTACGGCCAAGGAATTACTCAAGGAAGGGAGGTAGCATCACATCTACTACCAGGTGCGCCTCTGCCCGATCGAGCCCGGGATTCATTCAGGAGGCTTGTGTTAATGATTCTGAACGCATTATCGCTGGCTTTACTGTAACGACGTAGCGAGCAGTGCAAGATTTGCAAGACCGAATTGGCGTAGGACGTCCGTTTATTTCATTTCGACCTAGATGTACAAAACCAGGGTATGATAACGAACACATACGGCAGTAACATGTGCGTTAGTTATTATTACCATTCCTCAATCTAGTACGTATCTCATTCTGCTCGCGTAGCTCAATTGACCACGCTCACGACTTTAACCAACGACTTTCATGAGCTGATTGCATTGAAGCCCCTATGGTCGCTGTCTTTATTAGTCTATGGACATCTTTCAAAGCTCAAGACGTGTCTGGTTGTCGATTTCACAGCTGCAGCATGGTATTTATATATACAATGTCCAATATTCATGTTCGACTTTGAGGATGGTCTGTCAATGCATAGGTCGAATTGAAAATGGCTATCTCATTGGTCAATACCTTGCGTCCTTAAATCTCCCGCTGTCTTCCAACCAGTGCGACATTGACATCTTTTTTCGTTTCATACATAGCTATAGGCCTGTTTAATGAAGCCGTACGCGTCAACTTCCTTTCAAGGAGGTACCATATGAGGCGGCTGGATCCAGATCGAACATCGAGGAGACCTCTGTGCCTAGATTTGAACAAGCCGAACCTTGGGCCTTGTTGTGAGTGTATTTTCCTTCCGAGACGCGATCGGAGGATGGTATGAAGGAGAAGGGCGCGTCGAGGGCTACTCAAAGATATGTACTCGAGAGGATGACGTTCAATCTGTTGAGAGGCAGTGGCGCTCATCAAGAGAATGAGCAAATAACCCTCAAACACCGGATTGCTGCTGTTGGGCGGAGTAGGACACTGCCAATGACTCTGAATCATGGTTCAGTGCGTTACTCCCGCCAATGTCACTCACGCTCAGACTGTGGTTTCATGTAGCATGATGATGATTGTCGAGGCAAGATGAAGGACGCTGGCAGTATGAGGCGCCGGATCAGCTGGCTATTATATCTTGTAGATCGTGAATTTTGAGACCAGGATAACTACAACAATATTATGTCGATCGCCATGGTAGTCAACACAAAATAAATGGATGCCATCAGAGGGTCTGTTGTTCTTTTGGATGCGTACATAACATCGGTCATCTTATTGTTGATTCCATCTCTTCCCCTACATCCATCTCTCCGCCATGCCTGATACGACCCAGACACAAACAGATTCCAAGGCGGCAGCTGCAACAAAGACAAAACACAGTCATGCTGCGTCGCAGCGGTCGCTGCTCCCAGAAAAGTTCGCTTCAACGTCGCACCCAATACCAAGTTTTAGACGTCGTAGGAGAAGGTGCCTATGGAATCGTTTGCTCTGCGGTCATCGTCCCAGCGGTCGCAAGGTTGCGATTAAGAAAATCGCACCTTTCGACCATTCCATGTTTTGTCTGAGGACGCTCCGAGAGCTCAAGCTGTTGAAGTTTTTGAGCGAGGCTGGTGTCAGTGAAAATGTAGGTTCATTGTTACTTCTTTAGTGGTCAATGTTCTAACCAATCTCTAAAGATAATTTCTGTTTTGGATATAATCAAGCCACCATCGCTGGAAGCTTTTAAAGAGTTTATCGTGCGTCAATACCTTGAACCTATCTGCTAGTTCCTCATCGTGTTTCATAGTCATCCAGGAACTGATGGAGACGGACATGCATCGTGTCATCCGAACGCAGGATCTCTCAGATGACCATGCTCAGTACTTTATTTATCAAACCCTTCGCGCTCTCAAAGCTCTTCACTCTGCCGATGTTATCCATCGAGACCTCAAACCATCTAATCTTTTGCTCAACGCCAACTGCGATCTCAAAGTTTGCGACTTTGGTTTGGCACGCTCCGTAAAAACAGCCGAGCCCTTCTGGAACAGAAACCGGATTCATGACTGAATATGTGGCTACCCGATGGTACCGTGCCCCAGAGATCATGCTTACGTTTAAGCAATACACAAAGGTTTGTCGCCTTGTTCTTTTTACGATCTTTCCTTTGTCTAAACTTTCCGTTCAGGCTATTGATGTGTGGTCCGTGGGATGTATACTAGCAGAGATGCTTTCGGGGAAGCCTTTGTTCCCTGGCAGGGACTATCATCATCAGCTTACCCTCATTCTCGATGTCCTGGGTACGCCTACGCTCGATGAATTTTACGCTATCACCACAAGACGATCAAGGGACTACATTCGCGCGCTTCCCTTCCGGAAAAAGCGCCCATTCTCTCAGATATTCCCCAACGCGACCCCATTGGCCGTAGATTTCCTGACTAAAACACTGGTTCGTTGTGTGCATTTATGTTCGCGAAACCCATATCTAATCTTTGCGTTAACTAGACGTTTGATCCTAAGAAGCGGATTACAGTGGAAGACGCCTTGGCTCACCCGTATCTCGAAGCCTACGTGAGTCTGTCCAGTTGTAATAAACCCTGGTCCTTACTCATCTTCATCTTCAGCATGATCCCGAGACGAACCTGTCGCACCCCCACTTGATCCCGAGTTCTTCGAGTTCGATTGTGCGTATCTGTTTCCATCTTGTTTCGTTCGACATGATCTCATCGCCTTTGCAGTACACAAAGACGACATAAGTCGCGAACAGCTCAAGGAACTGCTATACGAGGAAATCATGACATTCACACCAGCGATTATGTGAGTTTGAACATATTTATACCCATCAGTTGATGTGAGTCTATCCTTTGACTACCTACATCGTTTGCAATGGCTGATGATTATCTAGGCACGACGCTCGACGCAGACTCCTATATCCCGTTTCCTCCGTATCCCACCAAAATAAACCGCCCATGTCGTCCACGATCACGATGCAAAAGATATTACATTCTCCTCCTACTCTTAGATCAACCCGCTACATCCCGTATCTGCCCAAATTTTTCCTCCCAATGAATGGAACTTGATTCCCTCAGCCAGTCTGACTTTTCATGTGTATCAATTGCACATACACACACTCGTTTGCACTGCGTCCTCTGCTGGAAGATTGTAGACTCTTTCCGCGGCGCTGGTGACTCTTCGTTGACGTCGATCCACGTTTGTTGGTTGCGTTGCGTCGCGCTCTCTCTGTCTCATCAGTCTTAAATCACAAGCAAGCCTCGGACGGATACATATGTATCTACCTGCTTGTGATAATCACCCGCATTGTCAATGTTCGCTGTTGTTCGCTTGGCGTCGGCTGGAATCCGGAACTGCTTCAAGTGTATTGGTAGCGTGGACTCGATTTAGACTCATTCAGTTATGTTGGGATGGGTTTCCATCGATCGATTGGTTATGCTCGTGTTTTCTTTTTCCTGTTGTTGTTGCCTATCACTCGGTTTCTTGATTTCTTCCTTCTCTTCGATGTCAGCGTCCATCGAAGAGCTTTTTCTTATTCTGTGCTGTGCCGTTGCTCCTTACTCCCAATCTACATATAAAATCTCATCCATGTGTACAATACTACTCAACAACGACTGCTCTCCATCCACATATTCGTAACTGTAATGCTGCTTCTTTTCTCCTTCTAACGTTTATATTTACCTTCGTCGTCGATAAAATTCTTGCATATATATAGATTACATGGTTTAAATTCACAATTCGACATCCAGTGGGGAAAGGAAAAGTACGCGAAACAGTATCAAGTGTAGCTGATCAACGAAGTAGATGCTCCCGGCATTCTATGATTGTGCCCAACGATAGAATTGTACTGTACAAGGAGATGCTGTGTCGGATAAGGATTTGGGATAGCACGTAGCTCTCTTTCTCCTTTGAAACGTATTCTTTCACGTACGCCTCGGCGCACTTGAAGATGACCTTGCGCTTGGGATGTTTCTAGCCTGAAAAGAAGAGAATAAATCAATAAAAAAGTTCGAATCAAAAGTGCATGAAAGAATCAGTCCCGAAAGATGGTTAATTGAAAAGGCAGCATCGCAGGGTTACTGCTAGTCGTTCGTCGATTGAATCGTATGCATCATGAAGAATGAAAAGTCTTGGGTTGGAAATATTCACCTTGAGCGACGGCGGAGCGATTGAAGCCAACAATCGGAAGCCAGGGCCCAGTCGGGAAGAGAGAAAGCGAAAAAAGCACCAGGCAGCTAAGTACCAGGCAGCTTCTAATGAGCTCTCTCCTTCGGGCGCTCCATAGCTATCAACCAGACAAACAAGTAAACAGCAGTCAAGTAAAAAAGCCAAAGAAAGACGCACAGTTATAATGTAAGAGCTTTTTAATCAAATCGACATGAATGAGCACCGTTCGTCGACGGCAGTAGCGCTTCATAATTAATTGGAGCGTATCCAACGCGTCTCTGAACAGCCAGTAAGTAGTGCAGTAGAAACAACAAGAAAAAAAACACACACACACTCTCTTTATTCGTATCCTCTGCCAGATACCTCGGATACATATTCTACTTGTCTCACCGCATGAGAAGCAACGAACTGGAATAATCTGTCGTAGAAAAACAAAACCGAAACGAGCCAGGTTGAGTTGAAGGATTGAGACGCGGTCAAAAATTCTCTCATCAAATAGCTAGCTTACCAATCTCATGCCACGCATCATCCACGCGAGTTTTCCTCCTCGACCCGGGAGATTCAATTTTCAAAACACGCAGAATATGTACTACGGTTGTTCAGGATGTGCTGATCATTGCATTGCGGAACAACCAGTAGGAATTTGAAAATATGAGTATGCCATTTGATTTTTAGGCCTTCTTACAAGAGGAGACGAAGATTCCGATCGCTGATATAGTCTCACGGTAGGGGGGGTACCAAAAAGGAAGGAGTCCAGAGAGGACCCCTGATAATACCGCTTGAGCTCTGATCCCAAATGGTCAAAATTCGGCCTTTTTTTATGGCCCGATTTGGCGAAAATCCGGCCTTTTGCACCATACCTGCTCCGAAATTTTCCATTTTCGGCCCTTTTGGGCATCATACCTCTAATATCACACCACCAGTAATTATGCTTCAGCCATACTGAAGCATTGTGTGAAATAGAATATTTCAATACTTATGCAAAATGTATTTTTTCGAACAAGTATAGAAAATACATATTTCGGTGGACTAATGAAGGAATTAAATTCCAACCTTCTGAATTTAGAACTTTATACAGAGGGGGAAAAGAAAATGTTTCAATTCAACTGAGAAAACAATAGTTTCAATGTGCACTTGAAAGTACTGCTTTCACAATTAGAGCGAAAGTAATTGTTTCAAAGAACAATTCAATATTGCCCTGAAAGATTGCCTTTCGCTGTGCGGTTTGGCAGCGGTCCGGATCGGGCCGAGAATTGAAGTGTTGTCTTTCAGGAGCCAGATGAAAGGGTTCTCCGAAACAAATACTTTCATTCTCGTGATGAAATAAAAGGATTCAGTCTGCATTGAAAGCATTGTTTTCAGACCTCAATTGAAAAGTGTTCTTTCAGAAGTCTGTCTAAAATTCAAAATTCCAAGGGCCTGAATGTAATTCCTTCACAAGTCCAGGGAAATATTTATTTTATATGCTTGTCCGAAAAATTACATTTCGTGTGTGCACTGAAATATCTCATTTCCGATTATGCTTCAGTCTGACTGAAGCATAATCTTTGGCGGTGTGAATAAATTCGTTTTCCACCGTTTAAGCGATTTCAGCCCACTTTGGACTATTTTGGACTGCAATTTCTGCAATTCTAAGTAGATATTTACAGAGATTCAAACATGGGAGCGTTTGGTCGCCGGCAATAAGTCCTCTTCCTCTACCTCGACATCTCCCTTACGCTTTCCACGACGCGAGAATTTTCTTCACAGTGTTGATAATTGTTGAGTGAGAAGGCCCCAGAGATCGCAGGTACTTTTCCAAGGGAGGAGGTGATGGAACCATATATAACCCAGGAACGAGCTCGACCGTACCCAGGATGGCTTTGACATCAGCATTCACCATGCACGAGGCTCCGGGTACTAGCAATGGGTCGAGAAGGGTCACAAGGTTCCCGGAATGCAGAATTACGAAGGATGGAGCGGTACGGGAAACATTTGGAAGTGATGTGACCTGTGGCGTAAGGAATGAGCCAACATCCGCGTACAACTGAACAACCAAACGGGAGATCGAGGTGATGTTAGTGGAGAGTGGTGAATAGTTGTGAGTTGCCGTTTTTCCCCCTCCCTTATGGTAGATTACTTGGACTATAAAGATTTGTAAACGTGACATAACTTCTGAGCTATACATACATGAGCTGTATTGCGCCAATATAAGTATTACAAGTACTCTGAACTTCCTCTCTGATCACTCAAAAAATCCAAGAATTCAGCCCAGAATTCGGCCCTTTTGGATCAAACCTGGTCCCAGATCAGTCTTTTTCGGCCTTTCTTTACACTAGACCTGCCATCCAAAAAGGGCCGAAATTCGGCCTTTGGCATGATACATTACCTCCAAATTTGCCCAAAATCCGGCCTTTCGGGATCAGAGCTCAAGCGGTATTATCAGGGGTCCTGTCCAGAGCAAGGTCTTTCGGCATCTGGCAACCGACACGCTGTTTCAGAGCGCTAAAGCTCCTTAGCGCCGATGGCCTTGTCTAGACTCCTTCCTTTTTGATACCTCCCCCTACCGTGAGACTATATCAGCAATCGGAATCTTTGTCTCCTCTTGCCTTAGATTTTTTCCAATTTTCCTTGTTATCTCGGCCATCACCTGATGCGATAATCCACAAATGGGATATCGGCTATCATGTGATTATTCCCACAACCATACATGGCTTATCCAAAGTCACATGCATATTTCAGTTGCAAAATTAGGATAAGCCACAGGACTATGGCTAGATTGAGATAGGTAGAAGTATAATAGGGATGTTTCGGGCCGGCAAAATTTGCCAGTTGCAGAGGCAAAATTTGCGAAATTTTACAGCTACTTTTGTACAGCATGACGTAGCAAAGAAATAGCTCTATCAAGCAAAATTTGCTGTGCATTACGGAAAAATTTGGAGCAGTAAAATTTGCCAGCCCAAAACATCCCTAATAAAGTAAATGTTTGATAGTAGTCTAGTAGAAATTATCTGGCTGGGCTTTAGCCCCACGCAGGTGGGCAAATAAATTACATGCACAGAGACTAAAGCTGGAGCATACAGCCGGTAAAGGTGAGGGTGGGTGGGTAAGCAAGATAATTTGACACAATGGTGGTGAGAGTCAAAGGAACAAAGCTAATAGGCACTGAAGCAGCACTGGTTGACTCTCAATGCCCACACTGGCTTATCCTCTGATAAGCCAACTCCATTGACTTACCTTGGTTCTAAGATAGGGAGCAGCCAACCTCGGGCAACATCACATGACAAAGTCACTGTGATGGTCACACATCCATATACAGGCAAATTCTCTTTAAAATTCAATAGCATATGAACAGCACCTTCCCCTCCTTATCCCTTCCATGGATCTCTTCTAAATACAGTGAAATGTGAGAATCCAAAAGCGCAAATGCACTGAACAAAAACTGATAGAGAAATTAAGAGACATCAACAAAACCTGGATAATGGCCATAGCGGCCATAGTAAGCCATAGCATTTCATAGCAGCCATAGCGCTATGAAATGCTATGGCTTGCTATGACTTGCTATGGTTCCAATGAGCTTCTGTGTGATCAATGAACTGTCAAATGCAGCTGTCAATCCATTTCAGCATCTCATCAAGTGAAAACTTGTAAATGAGGAAAATTGGTGATTAGCTTTCCCTCGAATGTGAGCAGTAAGATGAGCAAAAGCTCGGAATTGTGCCAATGGAATAATATCACCAAAAGGCTCCCTGTTGGTTCTTCTTGCCTGCCTCAGAACATAACATCCTGAAAAATAATCAGGTATATGATTATCCCATGTGCTGAAAAGGGGAAGGTATGCATATTTTGAAGGGGGAGGTTCTTAAGGAACTATGTCAAATCATTTGCAATAGGCAAAAAATTGGTGTGTTCCAGGAATTGGTTTTGCTGGTTTCCTTGGCTGAATGGGGGAAAATATCATCCTGACTGCAACTACTGAGTGACCTTCAAAAAATGTGAGCTACCAGCAGCAACACCGGAGAGGTCAACCTACCATTCATTGAGCTCTGTGGCCAGCACTCATCAGGATTAATGTTTATAACAGCACAGTCCTGGCACCCATAGATCCACGTTTCATTCAGTGGACATGCACATATGGTATATGGATCAGTTACTATGTCTGCGTCAAAGTACTGTTTTCCTTGTAGCACAAACTTGGACCAAACTTTGATTTTTGAGAATGGAGGGTCATCGCGGTTATTGCCTCTCCTTTCACCAACAGTATCTGTGATGGTGAAGTAAATGTCTTGAATGCACCAGCAAGATCTGGAAGACAGAATTTTGCCATCGCCTCATCCCAGTCCAAGGTATGCTCATCAGGATCTCAAACAAGATGGAAGGCAGTACATCCTGAACTATCCGTAAAGGTTTGATGCGGTAGGAGAGACTTCGGGTTCTGAGTAGTAGACAGGGATTGATGGAAAAGGTCTGCTTTACATCATTTTGCCCCACCAAACTTCTTTGAGCCCAAGCTGAGATGAGCAACTAGTTGGGCCAATAATGACAGCAGTGTACATCTAGCCTCTTCATCTGGTGGGTCTTTAACCCCATCCTCAAGATCTAAATCCATGGCCTCAGCATCTCTCGCACATTCCTCCTCAGGGCGAAAGATAATTTTCACCTCCTTGATAGTGGTCATTAGATCAAAGTTCCGTAGGTTGGCAAGCATATCCAGGTGGCAAACAATTCAACACTCGTAATCCTTATTATTCCCTGCTCGAGCTGGCTCCTTTACCAAGGTGATGTGGGCATACTCAGTGACATCAGCACTCCACTGAGAAACTGGGCCAGATGCAGCTATACTAGGAACAATGCTCTGCATAAACTCGAGCTTGGGAATATGCCAGTTTTCAATAGGTTCCCCTTTTGCATTTACCCAAGCACCAACCTTCATCACCTTGTGCTTATGGTCATGGAATTCATCCAGAGCAAGCTGGATGCAGGCAGAAGAGTTATCACTGAATTGACCACTGTTTCCAGAATACTGAATGCCCATCAGAGCATGTAAAACTATAAGGAATTGATGCAAAACAGCTCCAGCAATTGATGTAATCAGAGAGCTCTGAATGTTGTGCTGCGTTTTCCCAGTAACCTGCTTCAACATAGAGATTCCTTTGGGAAAGTGTCGGAAACCAACTCTGGGCTGACAAAGGCTGATGCAAAAATCCAGCTCACGGGCCCCTGCTGCTTGGATGCCCCATTTAAGGCCACAGTCAAAAAACATCTTGTGCCAGTAGTGGAGAGGCTCAGGGGTAAGGAACTTGAAGGGTTCAGCCAGTGGCCAATCCTGCCAGAATGGATTAACAACCCCATTAGTATGAGCCTTTTGTGCTTCCTGCCAATAGGACTCGATGCTGTCTGCAGCAACACCAATGTTGTCTATAGTTGCTAAGGTAGAGTCTGCTGTGCAAGAAGGGTGCCTATAGGAGTCACCATAGTCCTCGTAGATAGCAGTGGTGAACAGAGAAGTTTTCCCACCCCCCCCAACACAAGCAATGAGTAATGCTTCAGGCGTATCAACAATAAAGCTAGTGCATGGGGTGAAGCAGAAGCATAATTGGCCTACATGATCTGCTATCATGACACCAACCTCTGCAGCCTTTTTCAAAGGTTCTAGGACAATGTCAAGAGATTGATGATAGAGTCTGTTTTCATAGACCCCATTCACCTCTTGTTTTGGATGGGTATATCGTGGTATTGGAATTAGGGCAAGAAGGTTAAAGAGGTGGTTCAAAGCCTTAGATTGAACCTCAGTATCAATGTTGGCCATGGAAATTAGAAGAGGGTGAGCAACGCGGTTCCCAGTGATTACTGATATGGTTGTTTTGTCGGAAGATAGTATTGTTCCTATGAGGGCAGCACCGGTAGGTATCTAATCCTGCTCCAAGTAGTTGGATCAAGTCTCAGGTATAAAAAAAAACAAGGACACGTACCTGCATATTCCATGCCCTATTCTCAGAAAGCCAAGACTCATAGACTCTCATAGTTTTGGCAGCAGTATTGAATATCTGCAATGGTGTAAAACTCAAGAAATCCTGAACCAGAGGGTTCCGCATAACATGCTGAAGGCATTTGATGGCATTGCGGTAGTAAAGAACCAGAGGATTTTTGGAAGGAAACCCTGGCTGGGCAGGGATTACTTGGTATTTCCAGTGTGGTACATCGGGAAGGAGCCCTGCTCTAGATCAAAGCTCTTTAGATGTCTTGAAAGACAGGTTCATCTTCACAACCTAAATGATCTTCAGATATTTTCCAAACTGAGAAGTGTATAGGTATACCAATTCAAGCTTCAGGAATTCATTGATATCTGCAAGGGAGAGAGGCGACTTGAGCAGATACTGTGCAAGCTCCCATTCAACCTTCAATGCCCAAGGGTAAAAAAGATTGTGTCTCCTCTGGTCTGGAAACCAGTCTTCATCGAACAGATCTAGTGCAGTTTTTCCATACCCCTGCATGCAAGCAGCACCAGGATATTCAGTGCATAGTCCATTGTCAGCCTATAGCCCATCATCAGCAGCTTCTGGGAGGTCACCATCCAAGCTGCCTGGTTCAAAATAATGCATGCCAACATCCTCATGGTGATCACCTTTGAAAGATGGGGGGTTGTCTTGATTTATGTTGAGCATGGTGTTGTTCAAAGTGAGTGAAGACAGGCCCAACACGAACATGGATAGAGGAACAAGACCAGGCCTGGTATTGCAGCAAGTTTGCTGGATGTGGCTGTTAATACCCTGCGAGGTACTAAGCTGGCAGCCACAGTAAGGACAGGAGAACAATTTTGATTTCTTCTTTTTCATGTTGATAGTACAGTGACGGCAGTTAATGATGAACCACCCACATGGCTTATTGAATTGAATTGAATTGCCAGGTGGTTCATCATTAACCGCCGTCACTGTAAGTAGCAAGAATATAAGTAGATGCCCAGCTCAACCCACAGGCAAAATCCCTCACTGCAAGAGAAAATTTGCAAAATAAATTCGAAAAGCTACAAAATCTACTATAATGTACAGTGATGCTTATATGTAGATCTCAACAAAGCAGTAAAGCACTTGAGCTATGCATGTATCTAGTGCAATGGTTGAGTCTTTAACATATCCGTGCCAGTTTGCCATAGCTCCTTCCTATATGCATTCCAAGCCTCCAGCTGCTCCATCGAAGCCCTTGCTCCAAACTCTTTATCAGTCATAAAACCATTATGGAAGTACCAAAGGTTACCTGAGGATGTGAAAAAGGCAGCGGAGTGGTGGCTTTCGTCGGGGCCAATAGGGACATTAGCATGGCTAACTGTAGCTGAAGGAAAGAGGAAGCCACAGCCTGATGGAAATTCAATGACAATGCCTAGCTCCCACATGATAAGGTGTGCTCCGGTTTTATGGTTGAACAGCCCAAAGGCACCAATCCCACAGATGGCAAAAAAAATGTTCTTGAGGTCATTGTGCAGCTTGGTGCGTGCTCGCCCAAGATTAAGATGGCAGGCGGCAAACCCAACACCAGGAAAAATTGTCTTGAGGGTGAGGTTGTTGGTGGAAAGATGATGGTAGAGGTTGGAAAGAAGGCAATGGATCTGCAGAAAGAAGACCTGCAGACCACCTAGAAAGAATTCAGAGCTGGAGGAGGGATTGAGGAGCCAAATGTATGATCCATGAACCACACAAACCGCTGCATATACGGGTCCCCCAGCACCTTATCCAGTACAGCAGCATTGTGCTTAGACATTGCAAAATTCATGGGCTCCTGCTGGCCCCCACCAAAGGAATAGCCACATGGCATACTTAAATAGTTGCCCCAGTGGTGGTTCCTGCACTTGGCAGGGGGCTTCAGCTGCAGGATTGCCCAGTCTAAGATCCTCACAACCCCCTCCATCACCTCCTGCCAGCCAGTTGGTTGGGCCAAAAATGCAGCAATGTGGTAGCTGTTGGGACTTCGGAAGAGGCAAGACACACTTGGGAAGGGGGTCAGGTAAGCAGGGCAGGGGTGGAAGGAAGGGAAGAAGGCATACCTGGGGTTAGAAGATACAAGAGTAAGTCCAGAGATTGAAAAGACATTGAGAACAGATAGAATGGTGGGATAGGGAGCAACCTGAGGACCTGTCCACCCTGTTGACCTTGAAGGCAGCTGGAAGGTAACAGTGATAGCAGCAGCTATGGTGGCCTGGGACCACTTCAGGCACCTACCAAACTGACCTACTTAGAGTAAAAAAATGATGTCCTTAAATATGCCTAAGAGGCCTCTTTTTGGGGTAGACTACCCACCCATTATATAAGGTGTGTAGCTACCCCAACCTGGGGTGGCTACCCATTTTTCTCCAAGTTGACTTGGGTAGCTAACTATCATGTCATGTCACGCAGTGCCTGGGCCTCTTCTGGGTAGCTACCCAATGGTTTTTGAGCATTTTTTCTGCAGTACAGAGTACATTTCATATGCCATTTAACTATATTTATTGGGTTCCGTAAGGGTTATTATCTCTGTCAGTTCATATTATTGGCAGATTGTATTATACTTGATATATTTGGTGAACCATGTTACTACAACTGATAACAATAAACATGGATGGGTAGCTACCTAATTATTTGCATTGACATCAAGCTCATGCATACCATGAATATACATAGGGCCTACCACCGTGACCGTGTACCCACGGTTCACGGTCACCGTGACACGGAACGGTACCCGTCCCGTGAGACCTCATTTGGGTACCGTTTTTTACCGTCCGTGAGCGGTCGACACGGTTGTGACACGGTACCCAAGACATTGTAGCCGAGAATCACTTTTGCTAAGTTTAATTGGAGCTCACCCAGATGAAAAGTGGCCAGAAGAATAAATTAGAGGCACTCACTTTTATCTGTAGGGAGAAACAAGAGCTTCAGTGTTTGCCGAGTCCTGCCGAGAGATATTTGATCTTGATTTGATCCCATGGCCAGGTCAAATATTGCGTGCTTTTGAGCTATCCTTGAGCTGAACGAGGTTGAAGCATGCATATACTTATATACAGGTCCAAAACGACTTGTAAAAATGCTTTTTAGTTACATCTGCTACGTACAAGTATAAGCGTTGGGTTAGCGCCCAAGTGACCGTTACGGACGGTCACGGACGGTCATTTTACGGTACCGTCCCGTACCAAGCAAATAACCATAAAAAACGACCGTGTTTTTCACGGCCGTGACCGTGAAGGGAACGGTGGTAAGCCCTAAATATACAAACCATGAACCATATAAGTCTATCTGCTATATTAAATATGTTACAAAGTATACAGACCCATATACAACCACCAATATTGTGGGTAGCTACCCACCTCATTTCTATAAGTCTATCTACTATATTTATACATAGTAAGTATGTTACAAAGTATATAGACCCACATATAATCACAAATATTGTGGGTAGCTACCCACCTTAATTCTGTAAGTCTATTTTATCTGCTATATAAATATACATAGTAAGTTAACGAAGTATAATAGATAGACCCACACACAACCACCAATATTGTGGGTAGCTACCCTTCTTAATTTTTATAAGGGGTAGCTACCCACCATGATTTTTATGAGGGGTAGCTACCCAGCTTAATTTTCATTAGAGGTAGCTACCCACCTTAATTTTCAGACAATTTGAATCAAAAAAAACTTGTTGCTACATGGATCTATACTTTGCCATTTCCAATATAAACATATAATGTACACTATATAATGTACACTTTGACACCTACTTCAACTAACAAGTTCTCGCTCACACAGGATGTCAACTTGTAAAGTGGTTGGCATTGTGTTACAGTATATAAGAAATACATAAAAATTCTACATTGTGAATCTTTTGATTGACAAGGACAATAATCTCAAGCTCACCAACTTTGGTCTCGTGCACACTTTTGGTATTACCATGAGAACCTACATGCATGAGGTAGGTGGCTGTTCTTAGGTCTCCTTCAAACTCTAACTCAACCTCTTAGATCATCACGCTATGGTATCGTGCCCCAGAAGTGTTGCTCGGCGGACGCCACTATTCAATGGCTGTCAATATTTGGTTGGTAGGGTGTATCTTTGCTGAGATGGCATTGCAAGGCCACCCCCTATTCCCTGGTGATTCTGAAATCAATCAGATATTCAAGATATTCAAGTGAGCAGTTGATGCGTTCCTTCCTGTTGTAGTTGAGAGATGTTTACAATGGCAGATGATAACCAGAATCATGGGCATGCCGAATAAGCAGGCATGGCCTGGAGTCTCTGCTCTTCTGGATTACAAGGCGACTTTCCCTCAATGGTCTACAAAGGACCTTTCGGGGGTTGTACCGGTGCTGGATGAAGCTGGGATAGATATGTTGAGAGTAAGTTTTTGAGTGTTTAGCGGGTTTTATCTGACACTTGTTTTGTGTTTCAGCAAACACTGATTTATGATTCTGCAAAGTGCATCTCAGGTTTGGAATTCATTCCTCATGTGTAGTGTATCACTCACTAACAAACCACCCTATAGCGAAATGCGCTTTGGTTCATCCTTATTCCGCAGACTACAAGCCGTGAAAAAACTGTTTCTGTTCCACAAATCCAATGGGTCTCTTCGGATGCATTATAATTTTGTCCCACCTTGTCTATTATGTCCCTCCTCCCTCTTGTCACTGTTGCTTGCTTTCTTAGTATGATGATTGATTGATTGATTCGATTTGCCAAGTCGCTTTTGCTTTCGCATATTTACTCATTAGACTTGGAGCGCATCTACTCGTATAAGTTTTGCCCAGAACGTTTGACCTACATTGTACTAGTTGTCATGATCACTCTCATCCCACATACACATTACATATATATACTCTGTACACTCCCCCCAAATCTACTTGCAAATTTTTACAGTTGATGATGTAACTGTAACTGTGAGGTTGAAGTTTGTTCTAGATCTAGAGGAGAGTATAGTAACTGCTTGTTTGGGATTGGAAATTGCATTGATTTTTCGTTTGTTCGTTCGGTGGCTACGTCCATGTATAGCGACTCGCTTTGATGTGTTTTCTTTACAGAGTGTAATACTAACTGCAGTATCAGCTGTGTTAGTTTTACAGTGATGGTTGTGCTACACCAGATGAAACTGCAAGAACACGAACATGAGTGGGTAGGGACTGGGTACAGAGAGGGAGGGATTTACGCACAAGATACCTAAGAATGTTAGCCCTATATTGATGAAAAAGTAGATAGATGGGCAAGTTGTAGATGTACTGGGGCAATGATGGCGAGGAAAAGGTTGATTAGGCATAAAGCTAGAGAGAAGAACAGTCAGTAAGAATCATATGTATAAATTGCATTTAATTCAGAACATACTTGAAAGGATCTATAGACGATTGTGTGTTAGTACTTAGAGTATTGTCCACTTGAAGGGAAGATGCTTACCATAAAGTACATATATTACCCCGTCCCGATGAACGACCTTGGCAAATTTGGCTTGATTGGGTTGAGGTCATCGCGTCGCACTCCACATTACTATTGTAATCATGACTATTTCATAGCAAAGCTGGATGAATCACAGGATAAGAAATTGGGAAAGGGCAGGAGGAAGGAATGTGTACTACATACCCTAGGTGCCCACATAATAGAAAGTGTCACTCTTTGAGACACAAGGTCTTAGGATAGGGTTGAATGAAACGATGGCTGCAAAAGAGTCCCAAGTGTAACACAATGGAGTTGATAGACATTGAGACGCATGAATCAAGTTCAACACTGTAATGATCCCACATGTCACATTTGCCACTTGAGTAACAATGAACAGTAAGAGAGACCAGACAATTAGTCACCGATTGCATTCCCAAAGGTTCCAGATGTGAAGCATTACGAGGACTTTGTGCGTGTGTGTGAAAGAGATTTAGAATGAAGCGATTTGGTAGAAAGGAAAGGAAATGCATACAATTGCCTACTCCGAGTCCAATAGTCAAAAAATCTATCATTAGCAGCAGCTAGCTATGTAGGGGAATCAAAATGAGATGTGGAAATGGTATTGCACTTACTGCAGCATTGAGCATGACTTGGCAACTGAAATGGTTGGTTGAAGATCGTGTGTGGGTTATAACCAATTCATAGTAGAAATAAAGAAGCCAGGTTAGATAATTGTTTGATAGTTGTGAATCAATAACTTACAAGGTCTGTTACACCCGAGTTTGCGAATTCGGTTATTTCCAAAGAGATACAACGAGTCCAAGTTGAGACTTTCAAAGTGAAAGAGAAGGAATCATATGCACAATGTGTCTGCAGGAGAAGGCATAGAGGAACAATATACCGAATTAGAAGGAAGAGTACTTTGGGGGCCTTCCATTCCACATGCCATATCAGTCGATATTCAGTGGAAAAGGTGAGGATGTGGTTGTAAAAAATTATCTATGAAGAATAGGACGCTACCATATCAGATCAGTGGGTCAAAGGAGAGACATACGTACAGTAACTCCTGCAGCTGTGAAAATTTTTGGATGAGTTCTGAACCAAAGTGGGGTAAGGTTTTTTACTTACAAGATATCTTGAAGCATTGAAGTTTTTGATGGCCGTTGCGACTGATTCATGATCAGTGGACATGAGTCGGTTTTACATTGCTGGCGTAAGACTATGGTGTACCAAACCAGGCCGATGCTGAAGGGTAGAGAAAAGAAAGAAGAAGGAAATAAAGGTGTAGAGTATTTTTATAGCATCATTGTTGTATCATTGATTCTGGATGAATCAATCCGAGGTTGGTATGAGTGGGTTTTGCGGTGGCTGAGGAGTATCAGGAATGCATTCAGCAAGCCCTCAGTCTGCCCAGGATCACTTACCGGAGCCATCATACTAGCATCACGACTCACTCATCCACATCCACATATATCTGTACACTCCCGAATATTTTACTTCCTGGAGGTATTGAAATTTGCCAGATGACAAGTAGATTAGTGAACTGTCTGCGAGGTTGAACAGTTACCAGTTTTTTAGCCATCAACCTCTAGATGGGACTGCTTTAGATTGACTGCAATACTCATGTGCTTGTGTCCGGAAATTCCATTTTTCATTCATTCCTTGTCTACGTCCAATGAGTGTACCAAATCTAGCGACTCTCTTTGACGTGTTTTCTGTATAGAGCGCAACCGCAATATCAGTCTTGTTACAGTGACAGTTGTGCTACACCAAATGAAACTGCAAGAACATTAACAATGAGCGGGACTTGCGAAAAGGACTGGGCACAGAGAGCAAATTACGCACAAGACACCCAATAAGATTAACAAAAGCTATAAAAATTAATCAACCAGTGATGTTAGCTTTACATTGGATAACTGGAAAAGTTATAAACATACTGGGGCAACAACGGCGAGGACAAGGTTGAGCAGGTGCAAAGCTAGAAAAGACCAGATCGAACAGTAAGGATCATATGCATCATTTCTTTTAGTTCAGCACATACTCAAGAGAATCTGTAAACGGTTGGGTTAGTATTCTATTAGACTTGAAGGAAAGACACTCACCACGAAGTACACTACTCTGTCTTGATGAACAATTTTGGCAAATTTGGACTGGTTGGAGCAAGGTTGCAGTATGGTGTTCCACATTACGATTGTCATCATGACAATTTCGAAGGAAAGCTAGATAAATGGACATTATGAGGATAAGATAAGAAAATACAAGGGGAAGCATGGACATACCCCGGGTGTCCACATAATGACTTTATCAGTGGAAAAACACAATGGAGTTGATAGATATTGGCATATGAATTGTTGGTGATGATTTCAGAATCCACATACCAAAGGTCACTCTTTGAGCGATTACACAGGCTCTCACAATTTGGGTATGAGCAGGTTTTGAGCAACGTTTGCGTGTCTGCCGGTGACCGGTCCATTGTTGCATGGGCGTTTATTTACATCTTCCTCTGTTCAAAATTTCCCATCTGGTTTTTGTCATGAGTGCGACTCACGTCAGAATAAAGATTCCAATGAAGCCTTTATCTGCATACCCGCATTTTCACCTTCCAGAACCTGTTATATCCATGCTATCATCACTGATCATTTCCGACACTTACCGCCGATTTCCGATCATTTGCCATTGATCAATCAACCTTTCGATGTAACTACTGTTATATCCCTACAATCATCACCACTCGTTGCCGACGTCCGACACTCGCTGCCAATCATTGACACTTGCCGCCAATTTCCGATCAATCGCCATCGATCGATCGACATATCGATCTGATAGCTGCCCTTTACCTTTGGAAACATCCCTATCATGTTTAGACACACTTTCCGATACTTATTGTTTTATTCCTCTTATATTCTTTTGTCTTTCTTACTGAATTACTTTATTGTTATACTTACTGAATACACTCCCGGATATATATTACTTATTGTTCTTTACATTTATCCGTTTATCCGAACTCACTAGTATTTAAGTAGTATACCATGTATCGTAACTTTAGTTCGAAAATCAACTTAGCCTAGCTGATCTTCTCTATTCTTATTTCCGACATCTCCGCCGATCAATTGATCGACATTGCGATCGATTTGCGATCGACCTGCGGCTGTGCGTTCGCTCCGCTCCGCCCTTCTTCCACTCCTTTCCTCTGGGACACATTACAGTGTGTTAAGGGTGTTGCTAATAGCTTCGCCAAGTCCCGTTACTTCAAAGGTCCAACCCAGGTCATCGATCGATTGACATCGGTCGATTCCCACGATCGATTTGCGATCGATTTCCCGCCGCTTTGATCTGGGCTGCACGGGCTTAACAGAACCCCTGAAGGTACTGCTCTCAATAGATCGCAATGCATGTGCGCAATGTGGCCAGCACTGCTCTCGTGGAATAATTGCTTAAGAGACAGGCTACTTTCTAGTTAACTGGCTTGGTATTATGAGATTGCCGTATGTACTTCTAAGCTCATTGACATGGTATGTACTTATCGCAGTTTTGCAATTCTTTAAGTATCAACCATTCAGCACCATCGATCAACCATCAGGACCTGATGGGTAATGCTGGGACTAAGTTTAGGGACCTTTCCGACTGGTGCAAGAGATATTACATATATAATCTAAAATTGTGTGTCTATCACTCCAGTTTCCTTCTCGTGCAATGGCAGGATTGGATACAACTCTTGGGTGCATGTTTTCTCCCCTTTGCAGCGAACGTACCCTTGACCAGTAAATTCTCAGAGCTTTACTCATCGGCACTTATGCCAATTCAGTGTGTAGATAGATAGATAGATGAATCATATTCCGCACATCAGGCCCTGTAATGAAAATTAAGTTGGGTAGCTACCCCTAATGAAAATTCAGCTGGGTAGCTACCCCTAATGAAAATTAAGCTGGGTAGCTACCCTTCAATCAAAATTAAGGTGGGTAGCTACCTCTAATGCAAATTAATGTTGGTTTAATGTGGGTAACTACCCACACCATTGGTGGAAGTCATGTGAGTCTATATATTGTGTAATGTCCTTGATATGGACATATACACCTCAAAACAAATTCAGTGGATAAGGTAGCTACCCAGTACAAGCATTTATACAAGTCCATGAATGAGTTCATGTAGCAGATGGAATTATATAGTGGTGGGCAGCTACACAGTATGAGTATATATTATATATACAGGTTCACAAATGAAAGTGTAACAAAACAGACTTGTATGGTTCATGGTTTCTGCATCAATGATATGCATGAGTTGAATGTCCATACAAATAGCTCATAAGTGGGTAGCTACCCACTATGTTTAATAGTATTGAAGTGGTGTACTAAATATATCAGATAGAGTGAAATTAATTAAGCTATGTAAACCAGTATTCATACAAATAAGTGGGTAGCTACCCACTATGTCTATTATTTTCAAATCTCAATAGTAGTTAAGTGGTTTATTAAATATATCCAATGCATGATAATCAAACAAATACAGGTAACTGGTAGATGATATGCAACCAAGTGGGTAGCTACCCAAGTTAGTGGCTCATATGGCTTGAAGTAATATACCCACATTCACACTGTCAAACATAGTCAAGTCGTGTAAAATGCTCCCCAAACTGCAAGAAAAAAACCACAAAAAAACCATGGGTAGCTACCCAGGCAAGACCCCAGGCACTGCGTGATGTGACATGATAGGTAGCTACCCAAGTCAACTTGGAGAAAAATGGGTAGCCACCCCAGGTTGGGGTAGCTACACACCTTATATGATGGGTGGGTAGTCTACTCCAGAAAGGGTCCTCTTAGGCATATTTAAGGAGATCATTTTTTTACCCTAAGTAGGTCAGTTTGGTAGGTGCCTGAAGTGCCTGGGACTTTACCAGCACCACCTGCTTGAGTGTAGTCCCCGCCTCCACCTGGATCCTGCATCACTCTTCACTCTGCTTTTGGCACTTTCAGTAGGTGTCCTTGAGCTTCTTACGCTCCTCAGTGCTCAGCAACATATCCGCAACATACAGTGCATGCTTTGGTGCACCAGAGGGTGGAGGCAGTGGAAGCAGCTGAAGGAGGTTGGAGAGTGGGTTGAAGCCAGGGATGGGAGCCAAGGGAGAAGCGGCACAGCATGGCAGGGAACCAAGCTCCTCAATCTCCTCAATCTCCTCCTCAAGACCCGATCTCCAAGCAAGGTCGGCAGAGGCCTGGGCCTCAATGAATAGCTCCCAGACATTGACTTTAACTATAAAGTCCTGTGCACGGAGAAAACGGGGGTTGAACTCGTGGTGGCTGTGTGTAACATGGTACCCTGGAAATCAAACGTGTCAGTGGTGTTGAGAGCAGTGGGGCATATGCTATGGGCCAAGCAACCATGTATGTCTAATTTAAAAAGGCCATCCTCAGTGTCCCCAGATGTCAGGGTTGCCTAACGATGACCAGTGGCATGCAAACACAAGGGGCTGAAAGGTGGTGGGGTAAAGACCAACATACCAGATATATCTGAGACACCACTGGGTGCAGAGGCCTGCAGCAACTCCAACTCAGTGGCCTTGCGTTTCCGAGGCATCATGGGAGAAGGGAAGTTTGTTTGGTGCACACACCCACACTGTATCCTTGCCCATGTGACTTCCCACGCTGGCGCAACGCGTCTCACAACCACAGCTTAGCACGGAGGTAGGTCTCAACAGCACAGCAATAGTACCTTTAACAATAGAGATTTTGTCATTGGTTTCATGAATTTGAGTATTTTATGAAGGCTATAAATGAACATATCAATAGGTAGTCGCGAAAGTGCGATACCTTGTGTTTTACTCAGTATTCTAACATGCCCAGTAATGCCCCTAGTTCCCGTCCGTTCAATACTGGGATTCGCCAGTGCATCTTCGCCTAAAGAACACTAAATGAGAAATTGCCAACCTCAACAGACGGAAAAAAAACCCACCAAACAGACTCCTCATGTACATATTGGCAGGTAAAAGGTCGCAATCCCCGGAGAGTGTGCCTTCTGGGGTCAAGCACGACATGTAAGTGGATTTCATGATGTGTTTGAGATACTCCCATGGATCACTATTGAAATTAGTCATAAGAATAATTCAACTGAAGCAGTAGCCAAACTCATGAAACAGAACTGTTCATGCTGACACAATTCTCCCATTTGAACTCCATCCACATGCTATGGAACTGAGGGTACAGAATGAGTGGAAACGCAAAGAATATCTGATTGAAAAAGGTTACCTGCACCTCATTACAGTACGCTGGTTTGATATAATCCATAATATCAATGTGGATGTTATTCAGAACGACACAGGCTTCGGACATGTTAGGTCCTTCCCACAAAATGCTTCCAAAAATAATGCCTGTTTCTGCAGATGATACATTGATAGCGGCTTTGATGCTCTGGAAACCATGAGGGTTAATTGTATAAACAGACAGTTGCTCGACTATTTTGAGGTCCCCAAGGGTTGCAAAATCCAAATTGTAAGGTGTTGGCAGTTTGGTTTACAAGGAGCACATCTGCGTAGAGGGGCGTTCCGAGCTGAAATATGTTCAGTTCTCTGGACAGAAACAACAAAACTGAGCCTACCTTCCAAGAATTTGAAGTGTATCCATAATGAGGCCATTGAGGATGTGTTCATGCTTATATTGCAGAGCTTCAAGTCGATCGAGGATGATGAGTTTCACATTGTTGTCTGATTCTTTGATAATCAGAGAAATTAGGGTCGACGCAGAAGCTGAACCAGAAACATGCTAGAATCGACAAGAATGCATGAACGTAAAATGTCCAGCCAACACACCTTTCACCGCTGCGGGGTTTTGAGTTGGTAACGTGAGCATAGTAGCTGCCTCATATTTGACAGCATGCGAGGGGAAAGCAAACTGGGAGGGGTGATGAAATGGAGAGGAAGGCATTCCCAATGTAAGCATGAGGTGAGGGATGGATGCAACAGCAATATAACACATGGAATTACAACTTGAACAATAAAAACCAATCTACTCGTCAGCAGGTGCCTCGGATGCTTCTTCCTTTTCTGCGGGTTTGTCAGCTGGTGATAGATATCAGCTCAATCCTTCAAATGGAAAATGAAAAGGATGTACCAGAGTCCTGCATGTCAGAGGTCCAGAGAGTAAGGTTGTCCCTGAGTAGTTGCATGATGAGAGTCGAGCCCTTGTAGCTCTCTTCCGAGAGCGTATTGAGCTTGGCAATAGCATCATCAAATGCTTGCTTGGCAAGATGGCATGCACAGTTGGGGCTGTTGAGGATTTCATAGTAAAAGACGGAGAAGTTCAATGCGAGACCAAGATGGATAGGGTGCGTAGGTGGAAGTTCAGCAACAGCAATGTCAGAAGCAGCTTTGTAAGCCTCAAGAGACTTGTCCATGCTCTCTTTCCACTTGTCACCGGTAGCAAATTCGGCGAGATAACAGTGGTAGTCACCCATCCTAGAACGACATCAAAAAATGACAGCAGAGGCAAAAAGGAAACATTGTGTACATCTTGTGGTAAAAGACCTTCGACTCCCCTGAGGCTGCGGAAGGAATAAGGTGCTTGTCGAGAACATCAAGAATGTCCTTGCGGATCTTTGCGAGTTTGGTCCCAATCTTCTCCCTGTAACCCTTGACCATAGACACCTGAGCCTTGCTGCCTTTTTCCTTCTGCTCAATTGACAAAATGATTCTCCATGAAGCACAACAAGCACCGATTACGTTCTTGTATGCAACAGAAAGCAAATTCCATTCCTCAACGGTGAGCTCCTGGTCTGACAAAGCCATGCGCTTCATGTTCTCAACCATCTCTGAACAAAGGACAGGTTCAACAAAGGGCAATGAGAGCAATAGTAGCAAGTAGTCATACCTTCATAGCGCTCAGCCTGTTCAGTATTGCTGGGATGCCATCATGATTCCCCAAAATCCATTCAACAACTTTGCAGAGATTGTAGTGGCCATTGGCAGCCACGAGCGGTGAGAGATGTCTTTGGAGGCTAGCAATGGTAGATTGAGAAGTCCCATTGCCCTGGATCAAGCAAGAGCCAGGTAGGGTGAGGAGTTAGGATTAGCAATGGCATGGTTGAGGTACATGGTGGTTGCTGAAGTTGATAGCGCCTGTTTGGCGCTTATTGCAACTTCCGATGAGCCGGATCACCCAACCCATCTAACCACGACCACAACATGCTCAGTCAACAACTTGAAGGTGCACCCACCTACCACAAGAAGCCATGCCAACAGCTTGAAGGTGTGGCTTTATCAGGACCTATTTCATCCTGATGCTGACCGGCACTTTGTAAACAGGGCTATTTTTTGCTAAAGACATCTCAACCTTCATTCAAAAAGAACTCCAAGATTCAATGGTAATGCCAGATTCTTTTTCAAATTTGATTCTCCTCTCAGGTCTTTTTTTCCCCTTAAATTATTACAGACCAACTCCAAGCTATCTGTTGAAGAAGCTGCTATCATTGCCAGGCTTGCATGCCAACAGTAGTGGCTCTTTGCCAACAAAAACAAGATGCTCCAGCACAAAGTCTTGATAACTAAAACACTTCTTGAACTATATCAACAGCACATGAACCAGGTCCAGCAACAGGCGGGCCAGGCTGCAGACATAGAGCTAAAGGTAAAAGATTATATCCACCATGTTAGAACAACAAGTATGCAGTTTACTTTCTGATTGCATCCTTCACTAACTTTCCTTGCAATGCAGAGGGCCCAAATGCACATCCTAAAGACAATTTGGAGCCCAATACTAATGCAGAGTTGTCTGATTCAGAGGTGGAAGACTGGGAGATGGACCAGGATGAGGAAAATTTTGTGGTTACATGCAAAGATAGTAAGCTTCATGCTCCATAATCTGACTTTTTGGTTGATTGCATGCGCAGATATGTACACCGTTAGCAATGGGACTGTGAGCTGCTCTGTACTCTTGGACTGATGAGCTGGTGTCCCAAACAAACGTAGTTTAGTATCTTCAACCTGTTGTAAATGTAATGCTGTGGTATTGCTTGGAATGTAGGTCTTTATAGGAGTCTTTTCTAGTGCTGTAGTACTATGCCTCCAAGTTCTTGAGTCTGCTGTCCGTTTTCCGTGTCCCAAAAATAGGATCACAGCACATGTTTGGTTCGGATTGGACCCACAAGCAAGCGTGCTCTTTCCCTCACCAGTAGCATCTTCCCCTTAGAATGACTAGCAGAGGAAGGCCTAAAAATCCAGGTAAGTTGCAAAATGCTGTGATGAACAAGTGTTAACCAATTTATTGCAGCTCAAAATCCAGCCCAGAATGGAAATACCACCAGTGGCACAGGCCAAGTAATCCAATTTTTGCCCTCCTAAATATGTATAACTAAAAACTCCTTCTATCACTAGCCAGTTCAAGCAGGTGCAGGAACAGGCAGAGCTCGTACTCAACTGAAGAAAACTGGTGAGAAGCTGACCAGCTGAAGCCAACATGCAGTGGGTAGGAGGAATATTGACAGCATGGATCTTTCTCAGCCTGTGAATACCATGGCCCTGCTGCAAAAGCCAGTTCAATGCCGAGTGAGTATCCCTTACATACTAGCATTTTTCTCATTCTAAAACATGCCATGGCAGTCTAACAAAACTCAGCCACCTCAAGCCGAAGCAAGATCTGCCCGATCCATTCCTAGGCCAAATATGGCAGCAACTTCTGCTGGTTCAGCTGCCCATGAAAGTGTAAGGGTTTGAAGCTGTTTCTTTTCACAAATGCTCACTACGGCTTGTAACCCCCTGAAAGTACTCTTCAGATGCCACCGGTAAGTGCAGTAAACACCATTTCTACCTGGGCCAGTAAACAAGCCTCTTCAAGGCACTTCCCCATACAATAATTGCATGCTAAATTCTGGCTGGAATCCTGGAACAGGTGGTAGGTCGTATGCTGGTCTTCATCGTGACTATAGCATGGGTGGTGCAACAGGATACAATATGGGTATGGGCGGCATGGGTGGCATGGGTGGAGGAATGAGCGGCAGTGGTATGGGTGGTGGTGGTATGGGCAGCGGTGGTACTATGGGCATGGGTAACATGGCTGATGGAATGCTGGGAATGGTTAACATGGGTGGCAACTTTGGAGGCATAGCTGGAGGAATGCGTGGCAATTTCCAAGGTATAGGTAGTGGCTTTGGAGCTGGAACTGGGTGGGCAAATAACGGTACTGGAACAGGCAGAGGATGGGATGATGATTTTGATTTTGAAAAAGGTCAATCTTTGCGTTTATATTTTTTTTGCCTTGATAGTGACCTATCCAAGGTATTGGCAGGAGTGAAGTTGATGAGGTATCCAAAGACGAAGAAGAGAGACATGCTGAAAGGTTGCTGCATGGAATCGTAAGTCTACCATCTTCCATTAGCAGATAGCTGAAGTCTTGGAATAGGATGTTGTAGAGGAGCACCATCAATGAAACTGATATCCTCAAGTTCCCAACCCAAACATTCTTGTCCAGCACGCTCAGCTACAGCAGTTTGATGGATTGGATGATGAAGAAATTATCAATGATCCTGAAGCAGACCTTGATGGCGATGGTGAATTTGAGGGCGATGGAGACCAGACTCAGACGCTACCACCTGCAGCCTCTGCAGGGTATTGTAGGTTTTTTAATTAGCTTTGTAGATGGAAGCTAAATGCTATGATAGGTTACTCTACTGCCATCCCACAGCAGAGCCCATCTTTGGGTGAGCTTTTATTTTTGTCCACTTAAATTGCCTGACTTTTTTTTTGTTTTTTTGGTAGCTGCATCTACCAATTTTTCATCTGCAACTCCATTATCAGCAAAAACTGTTTTGGGCCCAGGAGGATCTAAGGTCACCTAGGCCTCTTAGGCAACCTGAGGCATCCTAGTTGGCCCAGGAAAAAGGGTAAAACTTTGGACACCTCAGGTATCCTAGTCATCCTAGGTGTCCTAGGAGATCCTGGGATGTCCTGGGGCATCCTAGGGCATCCTGAGGCATCCTGAGGCATCCTGGGATGGAACTTTTATCCTAGGATGCCTCAGGATGCCCCAGGATGCCCCAGGACATCCCAGGATCTCCCAGGACACCTAGGATGACTAGGATACCTGAGGTGTCCAAAGTTTTACCCTTTTTCTTGGGCCAACTAGGATGCCTCAGGTTGCCTAAGAGGCCTAGGTGACCTTAGATCCTCCTAGGCCCAAAACAGTTTTTTCTGATGCATCTGGAGCTCAATCAAGGGTTCTGTCAGCAGTCCAATCTCACCATTCCTCAATTGGCCCATCAAGGATTCCATCTTCAAGCCAGTCAATCATTCCATCCATGAGCTCATCCACAAACCCATCTAGGTCTTCATCCAGGGCACCAAGGTCAACAAGTTTTGCACAGAATGTGCCTTCAAGTAAGCTATTTCTTTGACTCACAACATTTTGTGCTGCATCAACTTGCACTTTTAGATGACCTGGAGCCGGACACCAATGGCAGACAATCCAAAAGATATACAAACAAGCTGTAAACCAAGGAATCAGTAAACCCTAAGCTTCAAACATTCTATAAAGGATCCGATAACCGACTGGTTAAAATTGCACTCAGCCATATGTATCTGCATATGTCTCTCAAGCAACCATTTCCCAGAAGTTCAAATAAAGCTCTTTTTAATGGATTTATACAGCAAGCAGTACATGCATTGGCTGCAGAAGATGTTGCAGTCAGCCAAGGTAAACACCCTTTCTCATTCTTTCCATCCCAGCTCAAAGATGCTGCTGGCAGATACCATGCAAAACAACCTTGACAATATCACCATACTTGTAAGCATTTAAATAACTGTGTGTGTGTTTTTGGATTCTCATCTACACCTTGTCCAGCTTTACAAAAGTACAAGCTCTTGGAGAAAGAGCTTGAAGAACATTGCCATTCCTATTGTGAAAGCTCACTACAATCTTCCCCTTGGCAAGCACGAAATACCAGATGGACCTGGTCATAGCTCACAGGACATCCTTGATCTTGGAGTGCAGAAGGTTGATAACCTTCTGAAAGACGATAATTTTGCCAGGGATGGAACGGATGATCAGGTTTGTCTCCTGTGTTATTTTACCAGTCAAGCTAATTTGGCTTTAAGGGAAAGACCAATAACTACACCCATCCTGCGTTTCAGGATATCATTCTTTCCTTCTTTTATTTGGACTCTGAAAATGGTTTTGTGAAAAACTTCCAAAATCATTTCAAGGGTGCAGTTCCAGATAACGTTCTGGCATTGGTTATTACCATTGTTTGTTAACATTTTCTTTTCTGGAGAAGTGAGTTTACTGATTGAACCCGCAGGTGAAGCACTGCATAGCCGAATACAAGTTTGGAAAGCACAACAGATTGAGTTTCACTGCTCAAGAACATTCAAGGACATACAGTGCAGTTTTGGGAGGCTTAGCCCAGATTCGTGGCGGTGCACACCATTCTGCAAAACTAACGCCAGTGCTACGGTCCTGGGCTACTCAAGGATGGTATGTTTTGCTCTTTTTTCACCCAAACCCCACTTTGCTCACTTCTGGATTTTACTAGTCATCTTGCAAATATCAAAACCAATACTCCTGGCCCAGAAGGTTCAGTGACAGCAACAGTTATACTTGACTGAAGGGAGCTAGCAGTGTTTTGGTTCAGAGCTCAGATAGTATGTATATAAGCAGTGGTGAACAGGGGCGGCGGTATATGGAGCACCAATAGTGAACGGGAGGCGTGTCCGGGCACATAAATTACTGTATATAGAATGTGAATTGCACATGATTGATTACCAAAATTGTTTGACTGAGTGGGAGGCGCATCTGGGCGCATAAATTGCTGTATATAGAATGCAAATTTCACATGACTGATTACAAAAAGCGCGAATTGTTTGATCAAATTAGGAAGGTAATCAGAAATCAAACAATCAAATGCTCTCGAACTGGTGCATTCCATAGCAACCCATAGCAGCCCATAGCATTCCATAGCTCTGGATAGATGGGGACCTTGCTATGGGTGCTATGGGTGCTATGAGTGCTGGATAGCGCTATCCAGCGCTATCCAGTACACCCAGGTTTTGCTGATGGAGAAATGTCAAATTACTGTAGATAAGTACTACTTATGCAAAGCAAGCATTGACATAAGCAGTGTTGGCAAAGTCAGGGTCAGAGGTCTGACCTCAGACCTGACCTCAAGCCTGTTGCAGCAGTCAGACTAAGGTCAGCTTGGGTGCTCGTATAGGTGCTTCACTGTGTTTTCCTTCCTACCTTTATCATTGCCTGTAGCCTCTACTTAATGCATTTATTGTAACTTTTCACTCATTTATCTTTGCTCAACATGAGCAAGAATCAACCAGATCCAATAGGTCAACTTTATAAAGGGAATAGGTCATATCATAATTCTTGGTACTGGGCTTGTTTACAATTGGAACTTGTGAAGCTGAAGAACTCGGAGGCATTACAAGGGAATGATTTTCACAAAGTGATGAGTATTGAATCTCACAGTGTGTGTACTCTCCGTTTATACATGAATCTAGGCTAATTATTATCTTAAAGTACTTTCTTCTCCAGGACATCCTGAGCCCATGAGCAGGAAGCCTGATATGTTGCAAAAACATGTTCAGAAATGCAATTTCATATCTCAGGATGAAAAGGACTCGGTTTTGGCTAGCTCGAATGCTGCAAAACTTTCTTGATCACATTCTGTATCATCTCTGCCACAGTGCCACAGCTTTCAATACCTTTGACATCTTCATCAAGGGATAATACTTTCTCTTCAGCTCTTCCATCTGCTATCTCAAATTTTGCAGTTCCAGAAATGCCAATACAAGAATTCATTTTCCATGGGTCCATCATTACTTCTTTCCACTCCATTTCCCTCATCCTCATCTTCCCTTCTTTTGCCTCTCATTCCACAAATATCTTGTGTCATTGCTTTTCATAGCTTGCTCTGTTGGTACTGTAGATGAATACAAGATTTCATTTAATAAACGGCTGCAAGCCACTGAATTCATTGCTCCATTGAGTTTTCCAGGTCCAATGGCTGTTCCTGCATGGTCTGGCAAAACTTGGGGAGAATTTCATGCTGGCATACTATGTCTTATAGCCTTGGGTTGCTTGTCATTCAAATTTGTGAACAATCCCAAGTGGAATCACTTCACGCACAAATGGATCCCAGGTGCTCCCATTGTTGACCAACGGATACTTTCTGGGCCCATTCTCACTGCAGAAGTCAAACATATTACTGCTGCAACTCGAGAGGTCATTGGAGGACAATTCACCATGTACCAAGCTGATAACTGGAAAAATATTGCAAAAACATCAGTCATTACTTCCATGCTCATTGTCAATCATAAACCATATCTTCTTCAAACGCATGATATGAATGGACGGCCAAAAAAAGGTGACACACTATGGGCTATTGTTTGAGAGGATTAGGGATATGCTCAAACAACACTCGATGTGGAAATAATTGAGTATTGCAGTGATGATGGGCCAGATGGGAGGGAATTGCAATGATGGAACTGCAAACAAACACCCAAAGTTGTTGATACTGTCTGTTGGGCTCATCAGGATAGCCTTGTCACTGGGAATCTCCTTGCTGCTGACTCCACAGTCACTGAATTAGTTTCCAGGTCAATAGATATTGTCAAGTTTTTCAATAACCACGGTGGTGCTCTTGATAAACTCAAACTTACCCAGAGTCTCCATTCTCCTGGGACCAAGCCCATCCTGCTTTTCCTTCCAGCTGCTACTTGGTGGACGTGGCATTACTGCAGTGTTCATTGAACCTGCAAGCTGGAGGCAGCACTGATTGTGTGTGTTGTTACATACTGTGATCGACTGCAGGTATGTGCAGGCAAGGAATGCAAGCAGACAGAGAATGCAGAGAAGGTTATAGACCTTGTTCTGAATCAGGGCTTCTGGTGTTATCTTCGAAGGTAAGTCTATTTGGTGGTATTACTGTTATACTCTAACACCTCTTTCTAGGATATGGGACTATCTTGATCCTCTTGCACTTGCTGCAAATATTCTTCAAGCTCTGAATTGCAGTTTTGACAAGGTCATTCTTATGCTAGGGAACCTTTTCCACTTTTACTCCCATATACCTGATGAGGATGAAGTAATCCACAATGCTGTCATTTCATTATTAGAGCAATGCTGGAAGGCAGCGGAACAGGAAATCTTTATCTTCTTTTCAACCCATATATACAGAACAAGGTTTTCAACAAAACAAAAATTTCTCATACTGATCTCTGGCACATCACTTGTTGCACTTTCCTTTGGTTTACTGGCGAACAAGCTAATCTTGAGTTCCTGCAAGCATTTGATGACTATATCCTGAACCGTGGTAGTTTTTCAGATGCAACCATGTGTACTGCTGAATTCAAGCAGATGGCAGATAACAAGGTATGTCTCTATACCTCAATTGTACCAGTACATTTGCTTATAACTAAGTTTGCAGGGCTGCATTGTAGATCTTCTAGGACTGTGGTGTCACCAAGGAGCCACAAATGTGAATGGTCACAGTGGACTCGTGGGCATAGCTCTTTGTATCCTTCAGATGATTGGGAACTCAGCCAGTACTGAATGCACATTCAGTGTATTTGGTCTCACTCATTCAAATATTCGGAATTGGCTTGCCCCAGACACAGTTCATGACCTTACCATGGTTAGGATGGATTGTCATCATGAACGTAAAGCAGCAGGTGTTGTTTACACCCACAAAAAGCACAAATTTGGTGACTCGGAGCCTGAAGCTGAACCCACCGGTATGTTCATTTTGTTTTACAGTTACTAACATTTGCTTGTGATTTACAGCTGAACAGGAAGATGATACAGTGTCTTCAATTTCAGATGTTTTCTTTTCCCTTGTGGTCACTGCCACTGATGATAATGAAGATGATGACAGCAACAATGATGGTTTACATGCACCTGCACCAACTCCTGCACCAACTCTTTCAACAACCTCACGAATTCTCAAGTACAAAAGATTGCGCTTGAATACCTATTTGCTTACCCTTCTGCTACTGATATGCACCAAGCCTTCCATTTCTACCAGGCTCACAGACGTGCATCTCTGGATGTGGAGGAAGAGGAAGTCGCCGGAATGTTCACTAACAATACTTAGCTTAATTCTCACTTACTTGTAGTGATTATAATACCAAGATAGATAAATACTGTATTTTACTGATATATACACTACTACAGCAATGTCCTCTTGTACTGTAAACGGAAATCATAGCGGAAACAAGATTTTTGATGCAACTGGGCCAATATCCTGTCGCATTGAAAATCTTGTTTCCGCTATGATTTCCAGGCCAATATCCTGCCACCGGACCAGAGGTCAGACCTTTTGACTTTGACCCAGCAGCCAATTTGATCAGACTCACAGTCTGACCTGGGTCTGAAAGGGTCAGTGACAACACTGGACACAAGACATTTAGGGCACAGACTCATGCACCATGTTATCTATAAGGAGATTCATTATGTTCCTACACATGTCAAACAATTAGAAGCAATACCATGAATTAATTAAATGCGACATACTTACATGTAGATCATCTGTATCAAGCTTCCTCTTCTTCCTCCTGAACATGCCTCCTTGACCTTGTCCAATCCTTTCTTGGAACTACCTTTGAAAATTTCCATGTGATTTCAGTGGTATCTCTTTGCAAGTCCCATGAGATGTATTAAATATTGATTAAAATGGGGCAAATTGTCTAATTTGCTGCCAAATTTGACTTTTTGATCAAACTTTTACCACTCAAATGATCATTATCCTAATAAGTAGGAATCCATGGAACAAATTCTCTACACATGTCCTAGACAAATTGTTGCAGGATTTTCATTAAAAATTTGCCTATACTTAGTCAGTCATGCTTGATGTATGTGATCTTGCCCGAGGTTGGCTGCTCCCTATTTTACCAAAATTTTTCCCTTTCCTGTGTGTGATTTTTGATGCACACCAAAAACTCTAGAGGTGAATGATGAGTTTTTGTTTGTCTTGAAATATTTTAACCATTTTAGTGGTTTTTTCATGTTGAATGATGCTTTAAAGTACCATATATGTACAATTCCACATTTATCCTGTACTAGAGAGTACCAAATCCTCCTTGCAGGCAATATGTGCTGTTAATGCGGATGGGAGAAAGTTTGTGGACTCACTCTGAACTAATGTAGTAAAAGTGCAATTATGTTAATTGGCCTGAAATAACATTACATTACAGCGCTTTTTGTTGGTCTGTGGAATAAAAAAATTTAAAATAAATTGAGCACCTACTTTGGTATAAGCAGCCAGGTGGCTCCAGCGGCACTCTCATACATCAGCAAAACCTGGGTGTACTGTACAGAACTGGACAGTTCTGTACAGCACTCATAGCACCCATAGCAGCCATAGCAAGGTAGCCCTCTGTCCAGAACTATGGAGTGCTATGGATTGCTATGGATTGCTATGGATTTCACGGGAACGCCATCTGTCAGGCTCTATTCAATTCAAAATATATTAGTATTTTGAATTGTTTTGTTGGCTCTCGGCGAGACAAAAACAAGATGAAAATAATCATAGAATCGTATCATATTATTGTGGTCATTAGTAGTACAGTAGGACAATTAATATGGTAGTAGTAGCAAAACTAGTAGAACGATTCCGAAACTAATATAACTATCTGTAAAATCAGAAGTAATGGCGCTCATGCTGCCGAGACATCAAACAGACATTGAAGGCTTGAATGAGACTACTTACCGTGATGTCCAAACTAAAGCGGCTCAGGATTGCTGACTTGGAAGAAAAAAACAGAACTTGTCAAAGTTGCGACAGTGCATTGGTTCTTACTTATATAGTGTTTGCGGGAGAAAATGACAGCTGTCAAACAGTGGTGGCAGATGACAGCTCGCCCAAAGTTGCGGCGATCCCACAGGAGTTCATAGGAACTCATAGGAGCTCATAGCACTCCATAGTTCTGTGGAGCACTATGGCTGCTATGATATGCTATGAGTTGCTATGACCTCCACCCAGGTTTTGCTGATGCCCCTTGCCCTCCCTTCCATTTGGTTTATCCCAATCCATCTGATTTAAGTACTCCTCTTCCATCTGCTTTATGATTTTTGTTGACTGTATGTTGTGTAAGATATGATCCAGGAGGTGTGGCTCAATGCAGAGAGAGAGTAGCAGGCAAATTTCTCCTTGTTGTAGAGGTATCAATCTTTCAACCTAGCAGAAGGAAGGTTGAAAGATAATGGTACTGTGTACTACAGGAAGCAAGTAGGTAATTTATATTTATGCTTATAGTGCCGGACCACTAGCCAGTCAGGTGTGTGATGCAGATATGCAGTAAATATGATTACATGAATCAATGAATGATGTTAAAATTCAGCAGGTTTACACTAAGAAATGAATATTGTCAAATTTGAGATATGGTAGTAAATAAGAAATAGTGCCACATTTCTAAACACATTGATGTAGAGGTTGCTCATTTATGACTGAATCATTGTAGTTTTCCAACTAAGAAAACCCAGGTGCAGTGATCAGGCATGGATGCTCTATAGGCTGGAGTTGTAGCTTACCTCAAGGATTTCCACCATCCTTCCATCCTCGGCCTCTTTGGCTTTTCTTCCACTGCTATCAAAAACTCCAGGGTTCATTCTCTCTCCAGTGTTTATGTATGATCTGGATGCGATTGAAGGTATTTCCGAGCTAGTAATAGCAGTCCCACGGACTAGGTCTTTGCGTAGGGTGTCCCGACTATTGAGCATTGCCACTGAATTAATCATTAATATAGAGATCTCCTGTAAATTAATGTGTCAAAAGTACAAACCCATTGTAATCACATAAACTTTACTTAAACTCAAGTGGAATGGCAACCTGACAAGTTTGATATCAGCACTTGTTTGTGGAATTTGAGTTTGGTTTCCTCACCAAGCAAGCGTTTCTGGTTGGGCTAAGTAGAGAATCATAAACAGCATTAGGGTGACTGTTACTAAAATTCCTCGTGTAACTGTGTATTGGAAAAGTTTCTGGAGGAGTGTATTGGTTCTTTTCATTCCAGTGTGAGACTTAGCAAGGGACCAGCATAATGCAGTTGTTGCAATGATATTGGTGAATAAAGCTAGTCCTATATGGGAGGCGACAGCCAACTATGTCCAATCTGTGAATCGAAATTACAAGGATGTACTTAGTAAATAAGCTCACCCTTGATGCACGGAGTGTCAAACTGGAGTTTAAAGATCGGTTTCCAAAATCTTGAACAGTGACAAGAGTTCCGGCTCCTAGTATAAGATCAATACAGATTTGGCGGTGAAATATATACATATACAACCTGCTGCCCCAACAGAGGTCACAAACATGAGAACCGAAACTGACCAGTGAAACTGCTTAACTATGATGGAAGAGCAACCGTTAATGTTATATTTCACTTTTGAATAGATTTCTGCTCACTTACGCAGCCAAACCCTTGAAATAAAAAACATATCCCACAAAACACAATGATAGTTGTTATCAATACCTCAATCATGAATGTTCTTCAAGGGGAATTAGTACATTTCACTCTGAGTAGTGATAGGATATCTTACGATGGAAGTACTGTGAGCACAGCGAGGTTTCCAAAGTTGGCAATGAAGAGGTGATGCAAGATTTGGGTGTCAAGACAGGTGGTTGTAAAATCTGCCAACCTGTTGACAGGAAAACTCAGGTTACTAATCATGATGTGAGGGAAGTTGGAAATGGGTAGCTACACCAATGTTGCCACCTGAAGTCACATTGGTACTACATGAGACAAGAACCAATATGTTCAAGATAGAGAGCTCACAAGTACACGCAATGGACATTTATCATGATTGGTGTTGATATATATCCATGCTTGAACTATGGTTATGCCAAACAAACTATGAGGGATGTAATCATGTAAGCACTTGGCCATTGAGGCTTGATTGAGGTAGCTAGTCAAGCTTGCACATACACTGTGGAAAGGGCATATCCATAGAAAATTCCATCCACACTGGCGGAGAGATCAACACCCAGAGGAAGAGCTGTTAAAGGCACGCTGTTTGTCATCGTTGGACATGAGTGACTCAATCTGTTGAAAGAAAAGAACGGCAAAGAAAAAATATTCTGGGGTGGTATCGAGACTCATCTTTGTAGATGGCTCAATATAAAGTATGTGTTACAATTTGATTTGATATAAGTGGTAAGTACTGTAGATTCGATAAGCATATCTAGTGCGCATGAGCATGGCATTCATTAGTTATGTTGTCAATGCTGTGCAAAATTTTGAGTTCAGTTCACCATCAAGTTGATACTTTTTCAGAGTGAAAGATGCGCTAAAGTTTGTTGTGAGCGGAAATGGATAATAATTCTTGATACCAATGCAACTGTGTCATGCAAAAGCCAGCTGCAAACAAAAAATTGATTATTTATGCACGAAATGACGAGTTCCACCCAAGTTCAGAGACCCATATAATGCATGATGAATGTGGATTTAGCTCAGTTCAGAGGTGCGTGAGCATGACTGAATGCTCGATCGAAATGTACAGTATTCTGTGAATACCTAGATGTCAACTCAGCCGGGCTGTTCCCCAGGCTAATCTTGGGATAATCGCATCTCTGCTCGGATGTCATCTTGACGATACTTCTTCCATGAGATGGCATGTAAAGGTGTAAAGATGAGAAAGATGGTGAGAGGATAGTTGAGTTGGGAATTCAGTGGAATTTGGATTACTCTCACCGAAGCTCTCACCCATTTCCAAGCCCATCGCCAAACATTTCTCGATCACGGATAGCGATCAAATGTGATACCGGATTCTGATAGATCAATGAAGTTATTTGCACTCAGGCTGCCAGCTAAGTTGATCAATCTTCTCTCGACATCATGTTCATTGTTCATAATGATCTTTTGGATAGATGGGCAGTCGGATACTAGATCGGATACTAGATCGGATATTAGGAAGAGGAAAATTTCCCAGTGTGTATTTCAGAAGATGGAGGCGACAAGGCGTTGATTAATCTACTAGGCTTGCTCTGTCAATCGTTCTCCTACTATGACCTCTCAGAACCAAAGTTCAAATGAAGTCGTGACCGTGGTTTTAGAGCTCATCTTTACTTACACAAAAAGAATGAGTCCAAGAGTAACATACTTAGACTCCAAGGATCTCTGTATTTAGATGGAATATTACACGGCATGGACTGAACGCCGCCGGTGTACCTGGTGGGGCGCAGTGGCGCTGGATGAGGAGCTTTAGCTCCGACAAAAGGATGATCGTGGTGACTATAGACGAAAAATGAAACGAAACTTGCCTTATCTATATAGATAACGACAACGGGTAGTAGATAATACACCGAAGTTTTGTTTTGAGGGGTGGGCCAGGAACAGCACCGAAGTCTCGTTTCTCAGTTATGACTTTGGTGACTTGTGTGACTCTAGCATAGAAGTAAGCGCTGACGCGTACGCCTCAACTCAGGGCACCTCGGCATGCATTTGACCATACGTGTCCGGATGTCAGCCACATTCAATCTGGGGAGTTCCACATCCCAGGCGGAATGATCTCATTCCATAAAGATTAAACTGGGATCGCATCGAGGAGAACATTGCTCATATTGCAAAGAGGATGCGCTCCTGGGCTTCACTAACACCTTACAAGGGAAATAACGACCTTCTAATTTCTGATCCAGTATTCCATATCCCATTGAAGAATGCTAGTAATAGAAATAGTAAACACTCTCTAGACTAGTATCACTCTCATGTGACATAGGCTCTTCAAAACATGTTCATTCTTTATAACTACTCACTTCATACTTTATTTAGTAGTACAACTCATATCGCTCGTTTGCTCACCTGTAGTGCGAGTAATTGCAGTCACATCAAGTTATTCGTAGCCGGGGGAGTTGACGGGCGGAGGCTACTGTTATCGCCAGTGATAAGTATACTTATTATCATTTCTGGTCACTACCGAACTGTGTGTTAGAATTCAGGAACTAATTTTCAGTATGCACGTACCGGTCGGTGCATTCATTGAATATCCAATAGCGCCCCGACTCCCTCGTCAAAAGACTTGGACTGAGAACAGTCACGGTGAATATAGTTTAGACCGACACTGTGTCATGGTAATTCGCCTAGGCCTAATCTCAACCTATAAATTAACCTATGGAAGGTTAGGAACTTTGACCCGAAATTTGGGTGATGTGTAGGTCGAAATGTAGCCTAGATTGCTAGAGTAAAGGATAAAGTTCGCATCCTAAGTATTTTGCGCAAGATCACTTCGGATTTTGACCTGCCGTTCTCGTTTCCGTGGGTTAAAAAGTGCCTAAAGTCAAGCTTCTGTTTGTCCCTTGTAATGCTTGTACGAACGCAAGCAGCGCGTGCGCCTTGCCTCGTATTGACCTCAACCTCAAGTACAAAAGTACACAATTATTTGATTGCACAAAGGAAGTAACAAGCACTGGTAGTGCTTACTGGGCGAGGCATGTGTATCATGCTAGTATATATACATACACCTTGATGACTGGATGTTCGCAAATCTTGTATGTATGCGCGCGCCGCGTGCCTCAGAGGAGGATATCAACCAACGAGATATGGAAGAACTACCCACCTATTTCAACAGCACCAATACCACTTTACATCCAAATCCCAATCCAACGCGTTGAGACAACACTTCATCTTCATCTTCCCCCTCACTAGCATCTCCACTCGGCACCGCCTCAGACTGCTTCAGCTTCAGCGGCTTTTCCCTTGAGCGACAGTCTCAATCTCAGCCAGTACCAATGCGAAATTGCGGATAGTCCTACTCTATCCACTCCCATTCGCACATCTTCTCCTGTGGTAGAAGAGGCCTTTCACTGGGACCAATCCATCGGCGTTGCAGGAATTGAACTATAGTTTGAGCACTACACCCGCCACTCCGATTCCAGTGCGGCCCAAAGACTTTGACGTTTACAAGGCGCTCTTTCTTGTGTACTCCAAGTGGAATTCGAAAGAGAATGTGCCGGAAGTATTGCAGTTACCTGGGTCCTGAAGCCCAAGTCTAAACCCATTCAGTCTGAGTGCTGAATTCGAAGTCCAGCCTACATATTACTGCAAATCAGCGGAGCGCCCCTCCAGCAAACGGAATAATGCCTCTGTCAAAGTTGGAACCAGGTTTTCTCCTACTGGGATATCATTCCTGGAGAAGTAACAAGGGAAGAAATAAAGAAAAAGAGCATGAAGCGGTCACGGTCGAGGAGAAATTTAAGAAAAGACGAAGTGATGACTGCACGAGCGATTACAACTTCCTTGATTGAAATGTATATCTAGAATCCATAAGGATTTTTTTGCCAAGATTTCTTAACACTCACCTTAGACTTTCCCCGAGATAAGTACTTGAGATATGAGGGCTGTTTGACCGTTTGGAACAAGACTTTGCCTGTGAGGATTTTTAGGACGGAACCTGGGGTAACATGAATTAAAGGGGCTTGTACAGTGTTCAAGTACTCACCACTCGCTCTTGAGTCTCTCTCATCATCTCTAGCTCCCAAATGACACTAAAGACGTCACCTACTAAACTACTGTCCAAGCCCAAATAACCGCTACTCGAAAATGTCGAATAGCCTTTGCTTGATCTCGCTACTCAGACTTGGCTGCTATTAGTCTGACTGCAGGTTTATTGGCTCCCGTTATTGGAGCAGGCTTCGGAACGATAGGAATTAGCGGCGCCCAATCTTTTAGCTCGAAGTGCAAGTGCCGCTGTCGTTACTACCGGCGGTGTCCTAACGATTGTTTCCATCGCTGGTCAAGCATGATAGAATGGCAAGGTGGGGTGTGTGCCAGTGCTAAGTGTTCCGCGGTATGACTTTTGTAGATTCTCCAATTGCCTTAGACGGCGCCCACCTGGACCTTCGGTCTCTTCATCGCCAGCTTCTATTGTAATGCGTGATTCGGACCCCTGGCCAAAACTAATTTTGAATTTTGAAGAGCGATAGTTTCCCTAGGAGTGTGTGTCAAGAATGAATGAAAACAGTACTTCCCTCGTAAGCAGGATCCAACAATAGTTTTTTAACATCGGCATGGTCCGCGAGGGTAACAAAAACATCCCAAGTAACCTTGGTTGGGTCCAAATATTCTGAATCGATAATCTGTATGTCTCGATGAATGATCTTTCGTGTTCTGTACTTGATAGATGATCAATAGTACAGTGAGATTAGGGTCCCATGGCCAGAAACCAACTTACCTTATTCGCCATCCGGATTGAGCACAGTAGAATCTTGATTCTACAGGGGTAGCTTGAACACTGAAACTTCGCTATAGGTGAACACGAGGACTGTAATACCAAGTTATGTACTGATATCACCAAATACAGGGCAGCTGCTAGTTCCAGGCTGTGGAGCCTGCGTAGGAGATCAATGTACGCTGGTCTCATCGTATCATTCTGAGTCCGCTGAAAATGGGGCGAAGCGATGACTCAGATTACCTGTCGACATCCATCACCTTTCGGTTCGGGGAGCGGAAGAATCCCAATATACTGTATGACATTGTATGAGGGTGAATATTTTCAATTTAGCACGAACCTCAACCAATTATTCTGCGCAGAGCTTGTTGCGTGAGAGTAGAGAAGTGGGGCCACTGGCACTGGTGTACAATATGCTAACCTCACACCGCGACGAGTCTATGGTCAAGAACGTGAAAATGTAATTTGAGTTGACATGAGTTGGCTACATCAACTTTGGAAGAGAGTCAAAGCTAAATTTGAGGAGAATAATAAAGCTACATGGAAAGGACGTCGGCATTCCATGATCGTGAGGTTCTGAACCAACGATTTGTACAATGAGATGCTTTACTTTTCGTGTCGGATAAGGATTTGAGATAGCCCGAAGCAGACGACGGACAAGAAGTAGCTAATAATCGGAAGCCAGGGTGCAATCGGGAAGAGAGGAGACAAAAAACCCTGACAGCTTCTAATGAGTTTTCTCCTTCGTGCGCTCCATAGCTATTAACCAAACAAGCAATTTAATAGCAGTTCATCGAATAAGCCGGTGAAAGACGCACGGTTATAATGCAAGAGCTTTTCAATCAGATCGACGTGAGTAAGCACCATTCGTCGACAACAGTAGCGCTTTAATTGGAGTGCATCCAACGCGTCTCTGAACAGCCGATAAGTATTGCAGTGAAAATAACAAGAAAAACCACACACCCTTCACTCATATCCTCTGCCAAATACTTTAAATACGCATTCCACTTGTCTCCAATGACTTTCCCGCATGAGAAGCAACGAACTGGGATAATCTGTCGTAGCAAAACAAAACCGAAACGAGCGAGGTTGAGTTAAAGGATTGAGAAAGAGACAACGCGGTTAGACTTGCCATTCCTCCTCCTCCTGCTATCAAAAGACGGAGTTGATTGAATGGGAGGAAGAAACGAAATTTTTGCGGCGTCGTTGAGTCTGCCTAGCTTACCAATCTCATGCCACGCATCAACCACGCGAGTTTTCCTCTTCGACCCGGGCCGTAGAACTGGACCCTCGTAAATCACTCTCAGCTGGTTATTTTCCAACTGCATTACATCCTTCCATGTCCCTTCGTTGATCTGTTCCTCATTTGCAGGGTCTTCTGCAATTTGTATATTCTTAATTGCTTCCGTTCGTGGCCGCTTTTACCTTTCTCCTGCTTAGATTTCTATCGTTCCGTCACTGTAGACATATCTGCGCAGCGGTTTTCGTTTGCGTAAATATCAAACATTCGAACCACTTACCAACCACTTACTGTTAAAACAGTCTCACTTTCCCACTCAACATCCCCTACTAGAGAAGTCAATGCGACACACTCTAAGTCTCTAACACAGTAGCCAAAGTTCAATTTTTTATTGTTCCTCTTTATTTGATATCTTTTTAACAGCCATCTCAGGAAATTTTCGAACATTATATATGTTACTATTTCGCAAAATTTAATTATTTGAGGTTAAACCCGGTTTGTTATGCATTCCAGTTATGATCTTTAATTTAGTTTGGCACACTTGATGGTTACATGAGCTTGTGGTCAAAACTATATGGTAGTACTACACAACTGTAATGTAGTTTTTTTGTGTATGAGATGTCACTGAGCTAAACATGTGGGATAAAAGTTGTCCATTGAACAGTCTCTAAAGCCTCTAAAGGTAGATTGCGAAGAGTCAAGAATGCAAGGACAATGAGACTAAACCGACTGAGTATATACAATAATATAGCTGTTGTCCCAGCTAATTGAAATATAAATATCCAGAACTCAGGCAGTTGACCAACTATATCCATATAATCCACTGGCATGTGCGCCAGGCGCGCCATGCGCGGAGAGTAATGTTGGATAAGCCAGCCTACAGGAACAGCAATCACTATGAACGAAGATATCATCCACAGGAATCGCTCTGTGTCATTGGGAAACGTTATCACCCATGCAGTGCAATGTATAGCACCGAAAATTATAGCTGTGATACAGGAAGTGAGATTCGCATAGTGAGATGTAAGTCCGGTGTGGCGTTCAAATGAATGAATCTTTTCTGCAGAAAAACCCTGATCATCCTCTCTTGATGTGCTTCTTAACAGCCACATCGGACACATCAGAAAAAGGAGCCGCCATGGAAAAAGGATCAGCAGTAACAGCAACTGTACTTGCCGGATCATCCCTGAAGGCCTGATTAATGTTGATTCTTTCAAATCCTCCCAATCATCTTGGATCATCTGCATAAGGGACGGCCCACCAATAGATTCCCAGAGACGCAGCAGTAATTTGTGGATTGGATACCAGACAGCATGTATGAGGGTACTGGCCCTAGGTCTAGATGAGCGAGAGGATAGAGGTGAGAATGGTGGCAGCTTATGCTGCGGCTGGATAGGCAGCAGGTGTGAGGTGGAATCATCCACCTGATCCTCTCCTTGACTAGTAGCATATTCGGGCAGTGACAGAGATTTAGAAATCACTGAAGGAGAAGAATGTCCTCCAATGCTGAGGTTATTTCGAATTTCCTGAGCCGCTACTGCCACACTGTGGGCCCTTTGAATGTGAATATGATAACGAATTCCCTGCGGCTTGTTCCACCAGAAAAAATAAAGATTGATGTTGATGACTGCAAACGCACTGGTCATGATCTCGAGCTCAGTAACAGCCAGCCTCTGGGCTGCTCTGGCGATGATTTGGGTAATCAACCAAGAGGTTTGGGTAACAGTGATGAGTTTTGAAAAACCATCGCTGTGACTGCGGTCCTTGACTTCATGCTCGCTGATTCGACCGATGGAGTCAGCATGGGCCACAATCGAGCGTTCATTCAGTTGAATATCATCGTCATTGATAAAACAATGAAAGTATTGCCAAATTTTTCGCCGTTCTTTTCGAGTGATGCCCGGCGGCATGAACCGTAAAACAGAAACCAGCTCATTCCCTTCGTACAGAGCAAATCCTCCCATGAGCGTAAAATATGCATGCGTTTTTGTCCAGCCCTTCTCTTCAAAACCTTGATTCAGGTGACATTAGCAATGCGCACATTTAAAAATTCTAAGGGCCACCTACGTTTTGTGAGCACCCTTGCAGCGATCCAATCTCGACATGCCCATAGTACCATCATCTCTGGTGCAATCAGACTAACTATCATTAATCCAATCTTTTGCACCAGAACCCTCGCCGAACTTTCAGTCGGCCTCGGAATATTTGGATGGGTCGATACCCAAGTACAAGCGATTAGCACGGTAAGACAGCTCCAAAGAATTTGAAGCGTAGTTCGACAGTTGTTAATATCTCTACAGTCTATCCCCGTGGACGTTGGAACTAGCTCCGTGATATTTGGAACAACATTCGCCGACGTGTTCGAAATGAAAGGGAGGAGCATTGCGAAAAATACTGACTGGAACTGGAGTGAGTAAACGGAGTGGGTTAGAGAAGAAGTTTATATATTAGTGCTGAAAGGTTTGTCTAACATGCGTCTTCGTGCGTTCCTTGGCAAACATCCACTTCGCACACGTTGACGATTTTCTGGCTGATGGATGTTCATACATATGCACGCTGTTCTTAATCAACCGATACAACGCCACCAAGAGGTTTCCTGCAGGAGATGGAGTTTGTTTCAGCTAGATCATCGATACTTCATATTCATCCATATTTTGATCCACCAGACGCGTTCTGCGCAAGTACACTGTGGACGAGGTCATATTTCTTCGATAAGGGAAATTCGAGAAGCGAGGATATCTCTGATAGTTCTGTACTGATATCGACAAATACAGGCCAATTGCAAGTATTTCCGGGTTGTGAGGAGCCTGAGGTAGCAGGCGTAGTAGATCAATACTGTATCTTGAACGATGAATAGCATGCGGCATACACGCCGAGTCATTTGGAATCTACAGTAAACTTTCGTGGTCCCTCGACGCCTTGAGCGCTCGAGTACCTTCACTTGCGGCTCGTGGAAGAATCGTCGTTATTGTATCTGAAGGTCCACGAGTTCAAACCTAGGCCAACGTTAGAACAGTAATCTGCGGGCTTATCGAATCTGCAGTACTCTCCTGACTCCGGAAAAGAAGAGGAGGACAGATTCTCTCCATAGAGAGCTTGTTTGTGTGTGAGAGGAGAAGTGAGGGTCACTGGCCCGGGTCTGAGTTGGATTTTTTTTACAGTATGCCAACTTCGCGCGACGAGCCTAGGTTAGAGCGTGGAACGATTGCTAGAAGAGAGTTTGAAACGACAAGAGAAAACTACATCTAGAAAGGATGCGCGATCTTGGAGCAATCTGGCGTCCGAGATACTGATATTTTTTGAAGCGGCGCTCCTCGTTTCTTTGACCTTGACTCAATGACCGTGAGAAACTAGATTACGCGTGTCGTAATTTTTCGAGAAAGTTTGCTCTGCAACCTTTACACTGCCGTTCGTGGCCGCTGTTACCCTCATTCTCCTGCTTAGACTTCTTTCGTTCGGTCGATCTATACTTTTTTCATGTGAGTAGCCAATAATTTGTTTTGTACGAAATCTGACCCACAGATTTTCCAGCATGACAAGTAACGGGACCCCACACCACAACGCCATTCCTTCAGAAGTTGGTTGGCAATTCGTACCCCAATACTACAACTTTGTAAATAAAGAGCCTGAACGCTTGCACTGTTTCTACAATAAGCGGTCTACTTTTATCCATGGGGCAGAAGGTGAAGATGGTAAAACTTGTCACGGTCAACAGGTGCCTTTGTTTTTTTGAATTTTGATTTTGAAAACTATATCTGACAAGTATTTTGAAAGGAAATTCACGCTCAAATAACCTCCCTCGGCTTCCAGGATTGTAAAATATTCATTCACTCGGTAGATGCTCAGTCGTCTGCAGATGGCGGAATCATCATCCAGGTCATCGGTGAAATGTCAAACAACTCTGGTCCATGGCGCAAATTCGTTCAGACTTTCTTTCTTGCCGAGCAGCCAAACGGTTACTTTGTTTTGAACGACATTTTCAGGTTTTTGAAGGAAGACTCGGTTGAAGGTGAAGCTGACGAGCCGGAACCTGCAGCTGTCGCAGATGAACCTGCACCGGCTTCTGAGCCAGTTCCTGCTCCCCCGGAATTTATGCGGGAACCTTCTCCACCTCCTCCAGTTGAAGTGGTCGACACGACTGCTGCTCCCGTTGAAGAACCTTCTGTAACTGTCGCTGACATTGCGGAGCCTGCTCCTGCTCCAGAGCCCGCTGCGCAGCTTAATGGTTACGAAGCTGAAAAACCTCCGACTCCTGCCCCCGTGTCAAAATCTCCCACTCCTGCCCCACCATCACCTCCTCCACCCGCTGTCGCTGCTGCTGAGCCATCACCTTCTCCCGCTCCTCCAGTAGCTGCAGCTCCTCCACCTGCACCTATAGCTGCACCCGCCCCTGTTCCCGCGGCCCCGCCCGCCGCACCTGTACCGAAAACCTGGGCCAACCTTGCTGCCACCAACACAAAGAAATGGGGCAGTGCGGTTGCTCACGACTCGCGAGGTTCATCGGAGAACGTTCCGAGTAGCCCGGCTGCTGCCAGCACTAGTAGCGCCCAAACTCCCGCCAAGGCTCCAGCTACTCCCCAAAGCAGAACACCTCACCCCGCTTATGCTGCCGCTCAGAGTGTAACAACAGCTCAATGTTTCATCAAGGTAAGAAACTCTACCAGTGTTTGACAAATCAGCGATCTGACCTCCATACTTGCATTTACAGAGCGTAACCGAGCCCATCACCCAGCAGGCGCTCACTGCTGCACTGACACGCTTTGGCCAACTCAAAGGCCCCGTCGAAATCGTCCCACATAAAGCTTGCGCCTTTGCCGAATTCACCACGATCGATGCTGCTAAGCGCGCCATCATCATATCATTGTCGCCTGCTGCTGGTGGCGAGGGTGGCGTCAAGGTTGATGTCGGCGGAGGCGAGAGCATGAGGATCATAGTCGAGACTAAAAAGGAGAGGGGTGACAGACCTGTTAACAATCGTGGTCGTGGTGGTCCACCGTTTGCGGGTGGACGTGGGGGTGGCTCTGATACTCGTGGTGGTGCTGGCGGCGGCAACGCTGGCGGTGGCGGTGGATTCAGAGGCGGTCCGCGAGGTTCTGGTCCACGAGGTAGAGGTGCCAAGTAGGTCTGCTGTGTTCAGGTTGTAGGCCATTGGATCGTGTGACTTGCTCACATTACACTTTTACTGTTGCTTGAAAAAAAAATAATTCAATTTGCTCACAACCCGAGATCATGGCGACTGCTTTCCTGCGTTCCTCCGTTGTCTCTTTTCTCTCTCCTCGCGTCTCCCCCCGGTCATCTGTTTTGCTTTTTGTTTTGTGTTTTCATTGTGGTTGTTGTGTTGTTAGCACATCTCGTCGCATGCATTTTTCACTTTCACTCACTCTCCAGTACCGGTACACATTTCATGCCCAATCCATCCATCTTTTTATACCTTCTCTTTTGCTATCAGGTAGAAGAAGAACAATCATGCCTAATCACGCCTCCGTCTCCTTGTTATCCGCAATTGCAACCCACCCGATGTAGCCCAGAGTCAATGTTTATTTCTTTCCTATGGTTATGCTAGCTTTCCGATTCTGATTGTGACCGTACGCCGCTTGAGGTTTTCTACAGATTAATCTTCAATGGGAGAGAGAAAATACGGTTGAACTGTACGTGCTGACTCTTGAAGATAGGGAGGGTAGAGTGAACATCCTTGAGGTTCATAATACATAATGTTCCAATAATTTTGATACACTAATACAGGCTACGTTAGCTTCGAAACGACAGAGAATCTCTTGCAAGAATACCATATTTTCAATGCAACCCACTCCATCTGTAAGACACCACCGCTGACTGTTCCAGGTCGCGACCACAGCTCTCTCTACCGGACAGATGTGGAAACTGCAACCTCGTCCGGGATTGGAAATTTAGCTTTCGGACGGACGAAAGGAGGGAGGGCAAGGGAGGGCGTTTCATCCGAGCGCTCCCCGCTTAGAGTTAGTCAGGAGAAAGAAGAAATGGAATTAAAATATATATCAGTGTCGATGATCTACAACTTGGAACAACTACTGCGCATTTCCTTCAAGTATACTTTGGACAGCAGGAAAAGCTTTGACCACGAATTCCGATGCCTCATTATTATCGAACAGCGACGAAGCTTCTGGAAAAGTTCGTGTCCCGTCGACCTGCTCCCCCACCTTCGCAACAAGGTCTTCAAACTTTTGCACAAGATCTAGAGTAGGCAAGGGTCCCCTTCCCTCCTTCGTCATTTCCTCCAAGAAGCCCTTGAGATCATACGTTTGCACTCCGCTACCGAACAGTATCTTGGCGAAAGCATACTTGTCTCCTGAGGGACCACTACGAACAATACGGCGATCCCTCAAATCATCATCAGCCATTTGACGGAATAAGAACAACCATCCATTAAATCCACTCAAGTCAATAGCTTCGACCTTCTTGAGTTCCTCCTTCAATACTGCTACAAGCAAAGGAAGCCCGTTGTCTGAAAACGGATTGCGTGCACGCAATGCATTTTTTACCTGAAGAGTTTTCGCTGGAATCAAAAATTCGAGGGCTCTTCCATATTCGCTGTCAACTATGTCGAGCTCCAGGCTATGAGCCACAGCAGGCTCGACCACAAGATCAAGTAGAGCTGGAACAGCAGAAGGTACATCTGGAGTCAGCACTGCGGGTATGGAGGCGTTACTCGCAGAATCGTTATTTCCAAATACGTCGGGCCACGCTTCAGCAAGCGAATCTTTGGTCAAGATTGGGATAGAATCGAGGTTTGAGATAATTTTCAACATAGTCCCAGTAGGCTCTTTGACTTCGGGGATACCTTCACTATAATCACCGATTGTGAGCGGAAGGTAAGTATCCCAGTACTTTCTTGAATTCAGAGGCTCTGTGGTTTCATTCTTGAGGAATGCATAGGAAGGATTCAATGGGTTGGTGATATCGATGATGGTTATTCCGTCGTCGTTATCTGTGGACCAACATTTATTTAGTGACCTAGATCGTAGAATAGTTAATCACCGACCTCCTTTCCAGCATCCCATGCAGGATTCCAGAAGAGAACCTTCGAAAGGACGATTGGTATACCTTTGCTCCTCAAAGTCAATACAGTACTCTGTACCAAGAAGAAAAAGACTATAAGGGCAAGGAGCATTGGGGATTATAGGTTCCTGTGAGCCATAGCGGCCGTATTTCCCTTGGACTGATTTAACCTCTTCGCGTACAATGGCAGCATTTACAGGTTGCTTCAAAAGTGTCAAAAAGTTATTTAGGACACTGTGCGGTTGTGTTTGAGAGCACCTAGAACAAGATAATTTTGTCAGGACTCGATTGAAGGGAAGCGACTCGGAGTTTGTCACTGACCAATGGTGATGATAAGCTCCAATGCATCGATAGTAGGCCTTTCCATCAGTGCTTCCGTGAGGGACAATACGCGCGATGAGAAATGCTTGATGACGGCAACCCATGGCGGTGGTTGAGAGAGAGAGAGAAGGGTTAGTTAGGGGCTATTTTATGTATGACTCATACATTGCTCACACCAATTCACACGTGGGAACCCCGAATTTCAATCCCGGGTGTCAAAAGATGCTAATTCTAATCATGCCCCGTGTTATCCGTAATCTGCAACCAATCTGCAAGCCGACATCATGCTAGCTTTCAGTTTCCCATCCCGTGCATGGCTTGAAGTTTTCTACAGCTTCTTGAGTAGGTCGGCCAACCTGATTGATATTATTGGTCACTGACCACCACTTTTTCTACTAGACAACCTGAGATGTACAAAGCTGCGACCTCATCCGAGATTGGGATCCTTCTTCCTCCTTGACAAGAGGAACCCTCAGCTTTTGGGTAAATGAACAACCAGGACAACTGGAATGATATTAAAGAGCAAGTCACCTTGCTAGGAAGACTTGAAAGTTCTTCAAGATGACTTCTCCTTCTGACACTGTTCAGCCAGCCCTAACCCAGCCCTACCTAGCTCACAGGTATGGGCTCATGGTTTTGGTGAGCCTTGGCCACTTCTGAGCCTAGACTCAACCCACACATTGCTACATGCCGGTGACTCCTGAGCCATTTTCTACCCAATTTACAAAAAATATCCAGACAGCTTTCAAAGGAGTGTGAGCAAAGTAAGTTGTTGGGCTAACTTGTCCCATTCAATCAAGTTAACTTGTTTTTTCCCACGCTTGCAAGATTAACTTGCCAAGACTCGGCAAAATGTAACTAACTTGCATTTTACTCAAGGGGCATTCAGCATCCAAATGGCAGATTGAAGGCCCTTAATGTGACCTGTCAAGTCCACGTGGGTAGTCTAGAGTGGTCTAAGCCATTTTTGGATGTCACTGTCAGCTTTGAAGCATGTAAGTATATTCAGTCCGAGTCATGTGAGAGTTTTTGGTGTAGATTAAAGGAGAGAATGCTGAGGAGAAAGTATTAACAGAACCAGAGAGGCAACTCGAGTTTGGCCTGACAGCCTGAGCCAATGACATGTTCAATGCAATGGACCATGGTACTGAGTTACTTACATACTTTGGCTGTGCTGCCATCAAATCTCGATCATCTTGTAAGTATCCAACCCCTCCCAAATTAGGAAGGAGGGCATAACATCTGCCATTTGGATGCCAAATGCCCCTTGATTTTACTAGCAAGTTAAATCAACTTATTTTTAAACATTATTTGAGCATTTTACCTACTGTCAACACTACTAATAATGAATACCTATGTTAGTTCTCAGTCATGCTCACTGCTTGGAACAAACTAGTACCTGCCTTGTTGGAATATCAGATTTTGATGTACAAGCTCAATACAGCTATGTCATGATGATGTCATGGTTTTCATCATATTTACATCATATCTATGCTATATTTACACCTTATATCACTTTTGCTTCATAGGTGATATCATTACTTCACATAGTATCCACCTACTATATTTGATAGCTATGACATATGCTTTCTAGGAGTATAAATACTGCTTGTAGATATACATGTACTTTACCTGTTTGCATTAGGATCTTTGTCCCAAGATCCTCACAAGGTCAAACATTTATCATTTGTCAATATCCTTGTCACCTTGCTGGTGTTATAAGGTGTATTCTTACATGCCTGTGATTATAATATATATAATGGCTTACATGGTGTCACCGTTATGCTTTGACAGTACTGCTGTCAATGTTTCTCATGGACCTAATATTTCTGTGCAATTTACAACTTGATACTAGTAGATATTAGGGTTTTGGTCATTATGATTTTTAGATGCAATGGTTAGGATAACCTTCTCCCCTTGACTATTGAGTTTCTCCTTCAACAGCAAACTGAAGAGACATTAAGTTATGGTAGATGGTGTGCAATGGTGTGATATATGGCTGTAATTTGTATAGCCATTACTATATTCAGCTACAGCAACCAGTCCTAATGCAGCCAACTGTTGAATTACCATGACCATACCACATGGTCAACAGTCACCATAACACAGTATGGTACCTATTCGATATCAAGCTATCCAGACAACCATATATGACCATCCATAAACAACTCAGATGGCTGTGTAATGGTCAAGAAGGGATTGACAAAATATTCCTCCATTCTGAGCAATACGGCACAGCCCATGGCCTATCCAGAAGCCTAAACAGTGAGATTTTGTGACTGTCTGTCATGTCCAGCACTAATTCAATTGGTCACATCTCAATTTCTTAGCATCAGCAAAACCTGTATGACGTGGGCAGTGCTTGAGCGAACTGTCCAGAGTTCCCAGCGCTCCAGTCCCAGCACTCAGATGGTCCAGCCGATGCAGGAGGGGGCTCCCAGAAGCTCCCAGAGGCCGCAAAATTACCTTATTTGGAAATAACGTATGATTTTATATTTGTAACAGCACTGGCAAGTGCTGGCCAGTGCTGGGAGCTCTGGGAGCGCTGGGAAATTTAAGTATTGCTGTGGGAATTAAAATGCAAAATACAGGTTTTGCTGATGTAGGTCAGGTAAAGTATTTCAACTGTTTGAATCTGATCCCTGATATTTCTGCGTCATCCCTGCGAAGATGTTTTAAGTGCTTTCTTAGGGTCCAAGTACTGTATATGGATGGTCGGAAAGGGTTACCGGACCTTACTGACCCAATTTCACTGAAATACAGCTGTCTTTTTCACAGCCGTGACTGTACATGGTAGTGGTAAAGCCCTACAGAACTGCTAATTGAGTCTCTTTTCCAAATCTTTACTCATGTGTAAATTGAAAATTGCATGTCTAAGTGATATTGAAGCTCATATACTTATGCCCAACAGTTAAGTTTTCAAGGTTTGATTACTTGCCAATATTTTCTTCTGTAAATATACTTACTGTTTGTTACACGCTGTTGCACAGATCAATCCCACTACGGTATAATATTGAATCTGTATCTAATTTTGGTGTTGGAATACATAAGAATAAATGCTACTGATGCAAGATCCATTTATATTCAGCTTTTACCTAGGCTCCAAATCATTGATAATTATACACATGTAGACATGACTGTTAATGCAGGACTGCTGCTGTAAGATGGAGAAATTTTCCTCTCCCTAAGTACAGTACAGGTACATGACAATGACATGCGTTCTGTTATTCCATACATAGCCTTTAATATCATAATATGAGTTGAAATACCACAGAATTTCAATCACAATATGGATGGTATACAGCCTGTTTCCATACTGTCTTGGTCTTTGCATTCAACAGCACACATTATTTTCATCAAATTTCCGTAGTACCCTGGAAGATTCAGAGTCCTACTTATAATGCTTAAGATAAAGGGGAGGATTTCACTCTTACCCTCACCTCCACCAACATCCCATTCTTTCCTATGCATATAGACACATTCTGTTTCAACCCTCAGACCTCAAAGGACCAGCCTTTACATGCATACATAGAGGTTCTAGTCTTGTTTTTGATTAACTACTAATACTTCTCCATTGTTGACCCCTTACTTAATTAATGATAAGCCTGCACAGCTTGTATTTTAAGGCCGTCGAATATATACCATTTGTGATCCTTAAACTTGGTTCCTAACAATAAATCCCTCTGAGAATACTTATATATGATTTGGAACAGTTCAATACAATAAAGCTGAAAACCACATAAGTATACAGCTGCTATCACAGCAGCAGGTTATCTGGACTGTATACCTGCAGCTCAATTGAAGCTTAATACATGTTGCTCCAGACTCGTCACTCTACTTGAAGTTGAATTCTCATTAAATTCCTTGTGCTAAGGCTGCGTAAAGACCTAGAATGAGCACATAGTGTCACGCACTACATTAGATGTGTTATATTGCTTCAAACTTGCGAGATATAAGCTAACTTGTTATTAACTTGGCCATCAAAGATTTCAAACTCCACTAACTTGCGCTAACTTGGCCAAAGTTTGCTGTTGTAAATACATTTCAAATGATGATAAATTTATCATTTCCGCTGCATATATGCAGTCTTCCACTCCATAATCACATTATATAGTCTTCTATAGATGTTCTACACTTTTTCCATGAACAATACATAGGTGTATTGACAGTATTGCTTAATATAATTGCACAATACTTTATGAGTACTGCAGTACAGTGAGCATAGTTACTTCCTCACTATAGTAGCCTGTTCCCCACAGCATGCCTACACAGTCATTCCGCTAGATAGGACATGTATATACCTCTGTATGTACTGATTACAAGCATATATTCCATGAATACAGTGACAAAAGTGGTGAGCAACTTTTTAAAGCAACTATCATGCTTGAATAGCAATGCTAGTGAGACTTAGACACTTACCTTAGCTCTAGAGAGCCTTAGAAATCCTTTTATAATGTTAGACAAGTTAAAACAAGTTAAAACAAGTTAGACAAGTTAACTTTCAATTCAAAATTTAGTGCAAGTTAGTGGAGTTTGAAATTCCAAGTTAGATTGGTAGGGCCCCTTTTGAAGAACCCGGTCCCTAAAAACCAAAAGTTAATGTTTCAGTTGGAATATGTACCACCTTATTTGTAAATTGTAACAGTCTTCATTTTAGTAGACTGAGGCTCAACTGGCCATTTAGAGACAAAGTCATTGCGATTTAATTGGTATTTAATAGTGTTTAAATTAGTGTATAAAAAGAGGTGCATAGCAGATATTAATTTATCAACTAGAATGGTATCTGTCTTTACTGTATGTATTGGCCAAAGAAATCTTGCTGGAAAAATTCTATAAGTTTTTTCAAAGTTTTTTAGATTACAGAGTGCTTGATCCAGTGAGCCCAAGGGGGCTCAAGAAAAAAAAATAGCGACCGCAGGTTGAAAATTTTTCTTTTGGACATTTGGAGGGGACTACTATACTATGGAAGCATTCCCATACCTATTATCTATATATGGTATATCTAGATAAGATAGTAGTCAAATACATACTACTTTTAGTACTACCAGTTACTCATACTATCAAACACTCTCACAAGGATTATTTTACCATTCCAATAAAAATTTAATTGAACCTTAAAGATGTGGTAGACAACAGGATGGTTGGTGCCACTGCTGGAACTTGGAGCTACTTAGAGGGATGCACTACTGACACTGTCAGCAGCTTCAAGACAAGGTACTAATTGTTATGACCCAGCACTACCCTTACTAGGACCCACCAACTTTTCTTCCTAAACCCCACTTATTTGGTTAAACTCATTAACTGTTTCCATGTGCATTGATTTATGCACAGCTATTGACTCCTACTTGACTCACTTATACTCATTAATCTGACTTGGATAAGATCTGACTCATTGACTCATAATTACTCTTTAACTCATAACTATTTATTTACTCACACTAACAAGGGGGAACCAGGATTACGGACCGGTACACTCCGGTGGTCGGTTGGTTCACCCTCCGAGACCACTAAAAAAAATTTTACCCAACCTTTTGTCAGGGAGGTTCGGTTGAAATACTAGGTTTCTGAAGGCTTGAAGTTTTTTTCACGCGGTTTCTGCAACTTTTGTTAAGCTCAATGAGCTATTGGAGCAGTGGGGAATGTATGGGTTGTGTATGGGAATGAAGGTGCCTGGTACCCGGTACCTATAGGGGACATATGGTGACATCAGATGTCACACTTACATCATGATATACAGCTTTGACACCCTAATAAGGCAATTGTCACGTCACGGGGCCGGTCGGTTGACTCTTCGAGGCCATTAAAAAAATTTCGACCCTGTGTAATGAAAAAAAAATCTTCAGTCCCCCTTGCACACTAACTCATATGACTCATGTTCAAAGCTGTAGAACATAGCCACATTCCAGTGGTATAAAAGCCAGAGATACTTACCTGTAACCCCAGCTTGATTATTCTAGGAATATAGTCTTTGAACTACCTTTGGGAACAAAGGATCCAGCTCATTATTGTCCTGACAATAATACTCTCTAACTCTCTCTCTATTCTCTCACACACACTCTGGTTCCAGACTCTTGACCCAACACTCGCTCACACACATCCCAGGATTCCATACACTTGTACTGTACTGTTTCAAATTTAAGTTCAGCAACGCGTAACGCGGGGTGCTGAACTGTTAAAATTTCCATCTTTGTAACACATAACATTAGCCTCTGAACTCGATTTTTCGGCACTTATAGGCCAAATTTGGTGGCCGGCTACACCAGCCACTATAAATATGAACTCAACTGAACTAAATTTGCAAACGTAACGCTGCCTGATGGTGGCTGAACTATGAACTGAATAGGTCCAAGGCGTAACGCGTAACATCTAGTGAACTTAAATTTGAAACTATACAGTAGTAGACATATTTGCCTACAGCAACTACCCCTTGTAGACTTAACAATAGGAGTCTTAACCATACAACTACACATTGACAAACACACATAGTTCTCAAGGTAGCTGAGACCTAACATCAATGCTTCTACAAAGCTCTTGAAGTAATTTTAAGCTCATGAAATGCAATTCTGAGGCTAAATAGAGGGGTGGAATTTTTTTTTGGCCTGGCAACATCAGCAAAACCTGTATTTTTGCTGGAGGTCTCCAGAGATCTCTGGAGCTTGACAGCTGTCAAAAAAACTGTCAATTTTCTCCAGAGATCTCCAGAGGTCTCTGGAATAGGGTACAGTCGCGGACAATCAAAGTCGACAAAAATCTTGACCGAGTTTTGTAGACTTCAGATGGTATCAGAAAGACTTGTAAACTGTATGGAGACCATATCTAGGACCTAGAGAATGTATTCCTACGAGCCGATTTCCCCCAAATTTGATTTTTGACTTTTGACCCCTCAAAATTGGCCGCACTCAAAAATAATTCACTAAAAAAAAAAGAAAATGCGGAAAATAATCCTTTCGTGTATCTGATTATGATTCCGAAATAAAAACTTTGAAGTAAAGTACATTTTTTGTACACTAAAAAAGGAAATTTTAGGCGCCCGCTCTTCCTGCACTTCGCAATATGAGCAGTAATAAGGGCGGATGTCCCCAAAGATGTAAACGGAACATGACCGGTCTCAAGGACACTTCTGGATGGTAAGCCCAAGGGTTTGCAGCAGGTTCTCGTGGAGCGAGGATTTGATGTTCGAAACATGCATGCTAAATGTTTTCCTGTTTGCCCATTTGAGAACAATGATCGTTGCATGGCTTGTCTTCTCAGTAAACAGGAAGACTTCACTAACCAGTTGTCCATGCTTGAGAGTTTGATCACAGATGCAGGTCACTACTGTATTTTCTTACCAAAATTTCACTGTGAAATTAATCCGATTGAAATGGTAAGTTTGATAACTTTAGTCTTTCCTGTACTAACGATTTGAGTACTAGGGTTGGGTCAGGTATTGATTCAGAGAAATTCCGAAGAAGACCTTCCAAGAAGCCAAGGACACTGCCTTTCAATACCTTGATGCTTGTCCTGTCGACGTGATACGGCGCTTCATCAACTGATCATTTTGTTGGATGAGTGCATAACAGCTCAAACTCACAGGGAAGGCAGCGGAATGGGCCGTTAGGAAGCAGAAGACACATCGTTCAGTTTCTGCAAGCCCAATGATGCATTTAGATACAATATACCAGCCTACTACCTAGATATATACTCAAAATTTTTGGTGAAATTGCCTCAAAAATTGGCCGTCCCAAAAAACTCGTGGGAAAAACATCGGAGGTGCTTTTTTGGACGTATTTCGTCTTTCTGAGTCCGAATCCGTAATTATTTTGGCCTGAAAAACTCTCAGTCAGTGGGAATCAAATTTGTTGACTTTGATTGTCCGCGACTGTACCTTGCTCCAGAGACATCCCAAATGAATGGGTTTTCTCCAGCGAAAATACAGGTTTTGCTGATGAACTGGACTAACTAATCTACCCCCAGTCAGGTGCTTAATTTCTTGAGCCCCCTCAATGATATTGATAATGGCAATTAGTCCATTTGAGCTGCCAATATCTTAATGATTTGAAGTCTTGACAAAACAGTCTCATATTTAGCGCTTTGACTGATCAATACTGCATGCTTTATACTCCTCATTCCAAATAACATGAAAAGTGAATGCATATTTTCAATACAAGCTGATCATAATGATTCAAAATACTGATTAAGTTACAACTGAGGAGAGGTATACGGATATACTTGATCTAGAATGATACTGGTACAGAAAAGACTAAGTTGAGATATATGAGGGAATCAGTGCAAGGTGCAATGCAAATACAGTAGATTTTACTTTAAGAGATCTTTAGAGACTTTCAGGACTAACAAAATTCAGCAATTCATCCACCTTCGACATAAATGAAGTCCAATCTTCTTGACTAATATAAAAGGATCAATGAAAAATCAGCACACAATTTGAAATATAACACACTGTGGTTCACTCCAAGTAGAACTTGGTTCAGCCCCAGATTCCGCAGAAAACGCTGTAAACGCAGCAGGGAAATCCAAACCAGACAAAGGATCCACACCACTAGTAGTAGACGAAAGTCTGATCCCGTAATCTGAATATGGGGGATCAAACACCAGCTCGGAGCCGGAAGCAGTGGGCTGATGGAAAGCATCAGCTCCAGTGTTTGAATCTAACTGGTCGAGTTCCATCGGGTGCGGTTGGGGGGTTTGATAGTCTTGTGTGCGCTTTAACAAATCTCTCTGTAGAGGTGGAGGCATTTGGCTGACGGACTCAGATATAACAGCTTCAAGAGTGTCGCTAAAGGAGAACAGGTTATTCATCAAATGAAACAATGGCAAAGGAATCCTTGACAAACAATAAACGTCCCGCATTTTCATATCTAGAGAGAAAAGCCTCCATGAGTACAAGATACATTCAATACAAAGAACTTGATGCTAAGTAACCTGGTTTCATATTTGGCCAAATGCTTCAAGCAGTTGGACACATCGGTCATATCATTCCTAGGATCGTAAGAAAATCTGACGCGTATATTGGTCCATAAATTAATGAGAAGCATTGTTGCCGCGGTAAATATCGGTCCCTACGCAGAATCAACTTTCAGTACAGAGACGCGACTCGGAAGCCACCTATGGAAACCTACGATGTGATTCGGTACCAGGGGCATCCCAGGTCGAGCCATGTAAGCATCGAGTATATGTCTGTGAGTGTGAAGATGATCAGGCACAATGCAAAGAATGTTCATACTTGACACACATATAGGCTCGTGCAGCATTGGTACAAATGGCTAGTGAAGGGAAGTTGCCTGTTGAGCGTAGGCGGGGTCGGATAAACATTTTGTGGATTTGTATCTAGAAAAAGACCAAGGTAAATCCTCGTAATTGGAGAAGCAGGATAGTTGTCGCTTACCTGCACCCAGTAGTAGTTAGAGTACATCATCACTGTTTGCGCAAAGAGAATATCATCTGGGCGGTTGGGGTCCCACTTTACTGTAAACTGTGTTAGCAAGAGATAGAAAAGGAAAAGAAATCTATTGTGCTGCTCACAGTGTTCTGGAATATTGTCAACCCAGTTATTCAATGCAGAATCAAGTTCCATGACAATTTTGTTAGTGTTTTCAGGTGAAGAATCCAACCAAGGGGCGGCTTTTCGTGTTGTGAACTGATTGTTGATTCAAGATGAGCACAATCATGTGAGATATGAGTCGGGACTTCAGACTTACAAGATGGTCTTTCACCAGCCCAGCGATCCGGAGGAGCTTCATGAAATGATGCCAGTAAGACATGTGCGAGGGCTTGCCAATCGGTTGGATGAATTCCATTTGCGGATTTGAGGGAATCTCCCAGTATTCATCATCGCACTCAGGGGGAAACTCGAGGTCGAAACTAATAAAGGCAGGGTGAGAAAGATGCTCATAGAGTTGAGAGATATGCAATGACTCACTCAGCCTCTCTTGTTGAGCGGGGAAGACCCTAACATAATGGAAAACAAAAAATGTATTGCTTAAGGTTCTGGAAAACTATTGCTGAACAACATACCGTGGCAATGCACATGTAAAGATCCATCGTTATAATGCTCCAAAACGCTCTTCTCCACATTTCTTGCTCTAATCGAGTCTGTGTTGGCTTTTTCATGATATTCCCTCTCCGATGTGCTCCGACTTCTTGTCCTGCCCTTATACCAAGTCCACTCAAAAACCAAGTTATATCGGATATTGGAGCCGGGAATAGGAAGGTTATGGCTAGCTGTGAGATGGATCGGTGAGTTCTCAACTCAGTGGCAGACGATGATACATACGGAGTATAGCTGTATATCGTATAAAGATGATGCTCCTGTAAATCTGATCTTCACCAATCGAATCTGTTCAAAATATCTCCACCCGGCGGATCGCAAGTCCTTCGTCCCATCGGCCAAAGTCCTTGGATCATCAGAAAACTTCGACCCCAAGGCGCACACGGCTAAAACAACCGCACCGAAACGTTGGTCGGTGAGATGAAGCTGATCAACGTAGACCTGGCGTTCGAATGTTTGCCGATGTAGAACTGGGAGTATAATCTAAAATAGCTTTGAATAAGCTCGTTACCAGAAGGTTTTGCTACCAACATGTTGCTTCTCAAAGTACAATGTAAGAAGGTCGCGGAGAAGGTCCGGTTGTGGGAACACGTAGGTTGGATTTTCTGGTTCAGGTAGGAGACGATGCCACTATGATAAACAGGTTAAGAGGTACAAATTGGGAAACAAAGGATTAACGTACAGGCGCTCGAGCCCAAAATTCGCTCCTCTTTATCCCTACCGAGATGGTCTTTGCCGGCCTCCCACCATTTGCTTCATCTCGGATACTTAAAGCTGTCTCTAAGCAACGGATTCAGACATCAGTGAAGATCAATACTCATTACTGGAAACTCACGAAGAAGCATGAAGGGACTGCTCTTTCCTGTTCAGGGACTGTATCAAAGTATATATCAGGCAAAGAAGAATATGACATGCCGACATGTCTGTTGTAACGATCGACATCGAGGCTGAAACTCTTGACTTGGAGTGTGAGCGACTCTTCTGGGTCGTCGATGTCCTCGGAGGTATCGGAGAAGGGACTTGGTTTGGAGACAGGAGGTGACCGTTGCTCTGAAACTTGTTCCAATTGTTTTTCCAAATTGCGACCATATGAAGCTAGAGTGACGAGGATCTCGCGCATGAGCGATTTACCCTTTGGAATGACGACCGTTTTGGGAGCAGAAAGGATCGTAGATATGAGGCTTTTTGCATCGCTTGACATTTCCAGTTGATATAATCTGTAGACTCGTAGAGTAGTTCAATGGTTATCTCTAGATCAAGCGACTTGATAATTACTTGGTTTTGGAACCTCGTTTCTACAAAGAATTCTTCTGAAAATCTCTCTCAAACAATGGGGAAAAACTCACCTTTTTCTGCAGGGGATGAGTGCACTCAATCCCAAGGATGAGGCAATTGGAGCATATATCTGGAATTGAACTTTCTTCGCATCTCACTGAGAGAAAGAACTTCAGCGTGAAGCTATCAAGAAGATAAAGGGGATAATTGTACCCTTCCTACGATGGCACACATCACACGCCTTTATAGCGCGTCGCTTGCGCGCGTTGTTGACTGAGATTGAAGGACCATTGGAATCTTCAGAATCGGACATGGTGGTTGAAAGCAAAGAGAAGCAATGAGACATTTGCAGCAGTCCTTTGACTCGTTTTACTACTTTTAGTATGTAGATCTTTATCTTGATGACGGAGAGGCAGGGGGTGGATCCCGCCGCTGTTCAGATGTTGATGCGATCAACTGTCCGATGGCTTCCTCTGGAAGCGGCTGGTATCTTATGTCGTCGCTGTCACAGGTATGTCGTCACCCGTCGCGTAAATTCCAGCCTCGGGTTTGTAGGACTGTGACGCGGACTCGGAGAAGAGTTGGAGGAGGATTATCTCTCAATTACTATCGATGTACCAGTAATGCACTTTTGGATAAAAATTTGGGGAAGGCGCATTTCCTCTCCGTTTCCCTTCAAAATTCTACTGTACGCTCTTATACATGTATTCGAGAGATCTATCAACTTATTTTTAGAATTAAATACGAGTTCAATATTCAGGACTTTGTCAACTCAGATTATCCAGGTCCATTTGCATTCTTGAGTCTCGGTACAGAGCAATAAATTTTTCTATACCCTAGGAGTCACAAATTATCATTTATGGGACTATATAACATTATTGAACACACTCCGGAGGTGCCAAACAAAGATGAACGTTCAACAGCCAGCAAAGAGTGTCAAAAATGCACCTACGGGAATTGCCTGAGCCTGCCAAAATCCGAGTGCATTGCCCGCCAATTTTGAACCTGTTGTTGGATACTTCCTGGCAACACCAAAACATTCTCTAAAATCGCCAAAATTTGGGATCGTAAACATTAAGGTATATTCAAATATACTACAAAGTTTGAAGACGGTTCATCAAGTATTACAAAAGTTTTCAGTATGACATTTCCGAGTGCATTACTGGTACTACATCAATAGTATCAAGTACTTACATACCTATTTGGTGAAGTGGCAGTACTGAAGCAATCTGAACTTACCGTTCCAGACTCCTACTTTACTAAGTACTGTAATCCGATTGCATGATGACAATTACTTAGCTGATATTAGTATATAGTATTGATAGCAGTAAAGTAGTGCGAATCTTAATTCATTTCAAACAATACTGCTACTAGTACATAAATCCTCTTTATATCCAGTCAAGGTTCCGGTAACACAAGGGTCTATGCTGCATTGAAGTTCAGCCAGTCGTGTTTGCTCAGTGCTGAAGATAATTTGTCAGTGTGAATAAGTACAGTGGGGCTCTTCGCTGGATACTGACTACATCTCAGGTAAGTTGTGTTTAACCCATTCATTGCTGCCACCAAGACTGGTGCTGCCGCTGTACTGATGTTCCTTGCTGAGATTGTATCAGTGGTCAATGAAATTAAATACTTAATGAAACCAAGCTTGTCAAGACTTGCAGGCCAGATGGAAGCAAAGTCAGTCAGGCCATCATCAGCAAAACCTGTATTTTCACTGGAGAAAACCCATTCATTAGGGACATCTCTGGAGAAAATTGACAGTTTTTTTGACAGCTGTCAAGCTCCAGAGATCTCTGAAGACCTCCAGCAAAAATACAGGTTTTGCTGATGATGCACGTGGTATTCACTCTCATTATGAAGGTCATCATCATCAGCAACTTGTACCCTCCTGAATCTCAAGAGTCCATCTAGCGTCCTTGGCTTAGCCATTCGCCATGCTTTCACTACCATTATAAACTACGAAAGTCCTTTCCCTCTCACAGACCCACTCCAAATCTTAGCAACGGCTTGATACCACTTGACACACAAAGACCAAGGTGTTTGAGGAGTTTAAGCCAACTTGGGTGATACATTGCATTGCTGAAAGATGAGGCAGTCAGCAGCTACAGTAACATAATGAGGAGAACTGATCTCTATCCACCAGGACCACCACTCATCATGTGAAATTCCTATAGACGCGATGAATACAACGAGGGCCTCAGCCGTAATGATGGAACTCTTATTACCTATAGACGCGATGAATACAACGAGGGCTATAGGTAAAGTCAATAATGAAAGAGAAATTAGAAGTAAGAAGCTTACCCTCAGTCGTAATGATGGAACTGAGGGAAGCGGGAAATCGATGTGCCCAGCTTTATATAGTACGGAAAATAGGTCACGTTGGTAAACAAATAAAGATTACCAAATAAGAACATAGAACCTGAAAAGCAAAGCCAAACCAAACATACGGCGCCACACTAAACACCCGTCAACATTTAACACTCCCCCTGGCGTTGTTATACCACCAATCCACCCAATGCAGTCACAATGTGATGATGCTTCTCCCTGGATAACGACTTGGTCATAATGTCCGCAAGGTTCTGAGAAGACGCCACCAGATACACGGATACCTGTCCTTCCTTGACAGCGTCCCAAATAAAGAAGTACCGGATGTCAATGTGCTTGGCCAAGTCGTGCCCCTTCGTTGTCTCCGACAACGCAATCGCTCCTAGGTTGTCAACCAGCAAACCCATCGGTCCTCCCATGTCCAAGTCCACTTCTTGTAACCAACTCGCCATCCAGATAGCTTGCTGAACGCATTTCGCTAATGCGATATACTCCAATTCCGTCGACGACAAGGAAACTAAATTCTGCTTCTTTGAAGCCCATGCCACAGGACAACCGTTCATCAAGAATATATATCCGGAGGTCGACCGACGCGTAGCTTTGCAACCAGCCCAATCCGCATCCGAATAGCCCACCGTCGTAACCTTCTCATCCACGCAAGGTTTATACTTCACTCCGTAATGCACTGTCGTTAGAATATAACGGCATAGTTTGATGAGGAGGTCCCAATCCTCAGGGAACGGTTCATTTTGAACCGTCGCCAGACTCGAACATGCGAAACTAATGTCCGGTCTGCTGCATCCACTCCCCCATTGGCAACAACCCAGTAGACCTCGGTATGGCTTGTTGTTCATGAACGCGTTATCCTCCTTCGATCATTTCCCTCTTGCAGGTATAGAGTAGCCGGGAGGGAATGGAGTATACAGTGGTTGAAGATCGTCGAGAATACCAAAGTATTTGAAAGCTTTGAGGAAGAACGGGGCTTGCGTAACGCCAATTGAACCATCTGGCAAGTAATTGATAGTTAATCCAAGGAGGACGTTCTTATCCTTGACGTCCTTCAGGTCCCAGATTCTGAAGCCATGAATTGCATTCTCCGCTTCCTTTCTATCTGTTGAAGCCGCAAAAATATTGTCGGTGTGGACAGACGCAATGGTCCTACGACCAGAAGCAGGGTCGAATCGAGAGCGAATGCAAGGATCGGCGCGTGAGGACTTGAAGCCCAGTTTCTTGAACTGGTCCTCTAGTTTGTTGTACCAAATATGGCCCGCTTGTACCATTCCATATAGAGGTCTTTGCATCAGACACACTTTTGCCTCCTCCCCCATCTGAGCAAAACCGGTAGGCTGACGCATATAAACTGGCGGATCCTTTGGCAAAGTCCCGTTCAAGTAGGCCAACGAGAAATCCCATTGACTTGTCTCCAGTCCGAGGCCAACTGCAATGGCCATAAGCATACGAACCGACTCCACACGCGCGACCATCAACCAACTCTTCTCGTAGTCCACACCCGCAATTTGCATATTGCCTCTAGCGACGTAACAAGCTTTAGTTTTCAAAACTTTTCCTTCCCCATCTACCTTCAAATCGTATACCCACATACCCTCTAGTATGCAGACACCTTCTGGAGCGTCGACAAGCTTCCAAACCTCTCGATCTTCAGGCCCTTTATCTCGGCCTCCATGGCTGGACCCCACTTCTCAGGTTCACGCATGGCCTCTCTGTACGATGACGGAATCACAATATCGCCGCCCCCTTTCACAGCACTAGCCAAGGCCAAAACAGTTTCTTCATTTTCCCTCTGTCTACATTCATCTTCCATAACGTTGACAGCAAGGACGGCTATATTTGCCCACTCGAGCTTGTCAGCTTTCGCACCCTCTTCATCCCTCAAGTAGTCGATTGAGCGTAAGAGCGCAGGTGAGGGAACGGAGACTCGACTCGAACCGTCGAGGAGTCTCTGGAGGTACTTCAGGAGCTTGTCCAACAGTCTTCTGGGGTCTGCGGACATTCTTCAACAGGATTGCGACCAGCAAGCTCTACCTCAAAAGCTTCTTTCGTCATCTGCAGGACCTGTTTCAACATGCTGAGTCCTTCTCAGTGTTCCTTCCTTGAAAACTATGTCCCTAACCAAATAGACGCTTTTCCTATCAGGATCGTAAACTCTATAACCTCGTGCACCGAGGTAACCGACCATAAATCCACACCAAGCTTGTCGACCCAGTTTCCCCTCCTTGTGATCCAGATCCTTAACCCAAACCTTCGACCCCCGCTTTCGTAGATGCGAGACGTCAAGAGTGTCAGATCGTTTCCACTTCTGCCAGGGAACCTGTCCAGGATGCCGCATGGTAGGAATAAACCCTCTAATATAACATTGAGCAGCAGCAGCCTCCGCCCAGAACCTTTTATCGAGGTCAGAATCCTCCAACATGGCACGAGTACCTTCGATAATGGTACAGTTTGCTCATTCTACTTGTCTGTTTGCAGCTGAAGAGTCTTTAGGAACGTCGCTCAATGACAATACCCTTCTCGTTGCAAAAATCCTCAAACCATTTGTTGTCGAATTCTCGACCAAGGTCGATACGAAAAACGCGTACTTTCCTCTCCGTTTGGGTCTCAGCCATAGCAACAAAGACTTTTACCAACGACAAGATCTTTGGAGCGTCCTTTGTGGTGGAGAAATATGGAAACGGTATGCCTGTACCGTTGTCGCAAGCTAGCAGCATGTAGACTGCACCACCGAGACTGGTAGTTCTTGCTCTCCCCCACAAGTCGAGACTAACGCAATCCAAAGGTTCCAATGATGGGATAACAACTGCATTGAACAGTCTTCTAGTAGCCTTCGTCAACAAGCATACCTCACACTTTCCGCACACCGTCATATCCGAGATATTCAACCCACCAACCAAGCCCTTCTTCGACATCATGCAGACGACATTTATATCCGCATGCCCGAAGCGGATGTGCCACATTTCCAATGAGCAAGGCACATTCATTGACCAAGATTTAACGGTAACTGCCACCACAGGTGGCTCCACACCGACAACGTCCACCTCGTATAAACGGTGACGTGCTTTCTCAAAAGCCAACTTGCCATCCACCACTACCTTCCCAGTTTTATCAGCAACCGTCAAGATACCACTCCCCCACGTCCCTCGATAACCACCAGATGCTGCTACATCTAAGCTAAATATCCCGATAGTTATCGGAAGTCGTTTTGCAAAGGATTCCCGATAACTCCAAGGTAAAAAAAATTTTGGCATTTACCAAAAATCCCGATAGCTACCTGGCCGCCCCTGCCGCCTCTCGGCATTTCGGCCAAATTGTTGTTTCTGATTCTCCCCATGCTCCTGGTGCTTATTGGACCTAATGCTGCATATTTAGCATAGTATCTAGGTCATGTTTTAGTGAATATTTGGCATAGCCATTGGTGCTGTCGAAAAGGGTGGGATGCCTGCCCACTGATGCTTACATCATAGGGCGCTTGTGGGCGCTTATTTTAGAAAAAAATTCGCTATTGATAATAGTTAAAAATCATGAAAATTATTAAAAATATTCAGGAGTAAGATTGGGCCTGCTAGCACTTAATTAGCATATGAAACAGGATCTTTTGCAAAACATTATACATGTTTTAGTGAATATTTGGCATAGCCATTGGTGTTGTCAAAAAAGGGTGGGATGCCTGCCCACAGATGCTTACATCATAGGGTGCTTGTGGGCGCTTATTTTAGAAAAAAATTCGCTATTGGGCCCCATAAATAGTTAAAAAATCATGAAAATTATTAAAAATATTCAGGGAGTAAGATTGGGCCTGCTAGCACTTAATTAGCATATGAAACAGGATCTTTTGCAAAACATTATACATGTTTTAGTGAATATTTGGCATAGCCATTGGTGTTGTCAAAAAAGGGTGGGATGCCTGCCCACAGATGCTTACATCATAGGGTGCTTGTGGGCGCTTATTTTAGAAAAAAATTCGCTATTGGGCCCCATAAATAGTTAAAAAATCATGAAAATTATTAAAAATATTCAGGGAGTAAGATTGGGCCTGCTAGCACTTAATTAGCATATGAAACAGGATCTTTTGCAAAACATTATACACATTTCAGTGAATATTTGGCATAGCCATTTGTGCTGTCAAAAAGGGTGGGATGCTTGCCCATTGATGCTTGTGTCATAGGGCGCTTGTGGGCACTTATTTTTGGGAAAAAAAACTCACCATTAGGCTCCATAAATGGTCAAAAAATTATTAAAATTTCCCAAAATCATGAAAATTATTAAAAATATTCAGGAGGTGGGATTGTGCCTGCTAGCACATCATTAGCATTCCAAACAGGATTTTCTGCAAAAATTAAATTTACTATGTTTGACATACCCACCCTACAGCACCAATTTATTAAAATATTCAGGAGGTGGGATTGTGCCTGCTAGCACATCATTAGCATTCCAAACAGGATTTTCTGCAAAAATTAAATTTACTATGTTTGACAATTTCTGCTCACAAATTGACCTATAAAACCCTGCCAAATTCATCAAAAATAGCAAAAATACTCAGGCGTAGATTTGTACAGGCTACTGGTAAGCTTGACTTATTGTATTAACACTTATTACTCAAAGATAGTGTGTGGCTTGGGTATGCTGGGTAAGCCAGGTTTCCAGGTCAGGTGGCTGTGCCAGGTTGTGCTGGGTCCAGCTCTGCAGACCTGACCTGGCAATATACCCGGATCCATCCAGGGTCAAGAATATTTTTTTGGATATTGATCTCATAGCTGTAGTACATTTGTGGTACTGGTTTTTTTTTTTTTTTTGATACAAGAATACCTGAACCCTCAATGATGATGTCATATCACAGAAAATTCGAGTTTTTTCTTTGATTATGATGTCATTATTGGTTTGTATTTCTATATGGGATTCCTGGTGTCCAGGAGAAACTGTAACCCGACCCAACCTGGAGAAACCTGTACCCAGCAAACCAGGTATGGGTATAGCCTCGGGTCTGGGTTGGGTTGATGTTTTGGGCACCCAGCCCAATGCAAGCCACACACTACTCAAAGAGTTATCAGTATAAACATTATTACTAGCAACTTGGAAACACCAGTACTAAAAACTCCGAGTTACTAGTACTAACATTAGTACTAGTATAACCTGGAGTTACAAGGTACTAATGTTGGTACTCGTAACTCTAAGTTTTAGTACTAACATTAATACTACCATAACTTAATGCTACAAGATACTCATGTTGGTACTAGTAACTCCGAGTTTTTAGTACTAACATTGGTACTACCATAACTTGGAGTTACAAGATACTCATGTGAGTACTAGTAACTCCGAGTTTTTAGTACTACCATTAGTACTACTGTAACTTGGAATTACAAGGTACCCATGTTAGTATGAGTAACTCCGAGTTTTTAGTACTACCGTTGGTACTACTATAACTCCAAAGTTACAATGTACCAATGCTAGTACTAGTAACTCCGAGTTTTTAGTACTACTATTGGTACTACTATAACTCCGAGTTTTTAGTACTACATTGGTACTACTATAACTCCGAGTTTTTAGTACTACCATTGGTACTACTATAACTCCGAGTTTTTAGTACTACCATTGGTACTACTATAACTCCGAGTTTTTAGTACTACCATTGGTACTACTATAACTCCGAGTTTTTAGTACTACCATTGGTACTACTATAACTCCGAGTTTTTAGTACTACCATTGGTACTACTATAACTCCGAGTTTTTAGTACTACCATTGGTACTACTATAACTCCGAGTTTTTAGTACTACCATTGGTACTACTATAACTCCAAGTTACAATGTACTCAATGCTAGTACTAGTAGACTCCGAGTTCTTTAGTACTACCGCATAGCAGTACTACTAGTAACCTCCCAGTTTTTGAACGTGCTGAACATTATTCCCTACCATAATTGGCAGCAACAAGGTGCAGCCAATGTTAGTACTAGTAAACTCCAAGTGTTTTGTAGTACTGTAAACAATACCGCTTGTAACTCTGAGTGTATTAGTACCAACATGTTGCCGTACCTGAAAAACGTCGGGACGTCCTCACTAGTAACGAAACATTAGTCTTTCCTGTAGCCCAATTTACTGGGAATCCACACTTCTAATATCACCGTGCCATGCCCCCGCGCCCCATGCCGGGCGGGCCCGCGCCGCGCGGGCGCCGGGGCCGCGCCGCCGCGCCGCCGGCCGCGCCGCGATCGGCGCCCGGTCCACCAGGGCCGACGGGGCACTGTAAGTCATATTTATTGTGGCTGTACCCATAATCTTATTTACTAATATGCCATACTCGAATAAAAATTATATGGCTGTATTTTTAGGCCATTTATCTGATTATTACAATATATGCATCCCCATCCCTGGTATGTTTCATGAGCATTTTGCAATTTTTTGTGATTATTAATTATCAGGGTTTTGTGTAAAGGATTGATCTCATAATGCAAACCCTGCACAGGGTGCTAATACAGCCCCTGAATATTCTCAGTATTTATTATGATTTTTCTTAGGATTCATCAGACCTAATGGCAGAATGTTTTTTCATAAAATAAGTGCTAGTGGTCACTTAATGTTAAATCATGTCTCAGGTCATATGACACTCAAGCAAGTTCAATAAGAGCCCGCTTTTTCTCCCTGATTATTTTGGGCATTTCTCATGATAGATGGAGCCCAATGAAGCCCAATGGTCATTTTTCCCTAAAAATAAGTGCCCATAAGTGCCCCATGATGTAAGTGCCAGTGGACAAGCATCTGCTCTTTTTGACAGCACCAATAGTTATGCTAAATATTCACCAAAACATGTATAATGTTTTGCAAAAGATCCTGTTTCATATGCTAAATAAGCACTAGCAAGCACAATCCTACCCACTGAATATTGTTAATATTTTTAATGATTTTTTTTTGACTATTTATGGAGCCTAATAGCGAGTTTTTTTTTTTTTTTTTTGCTAAAATAAGCGACCACAAGCCCCCTATGATGTAAGCATCAGTGGGTGGGCATCCTACCCTTTTTGACAATACCAATGGCTATGCTAAATATTCACTAAAGTATGTATAATGTTTTGCAAAAGATCCTGTCTCTTATGCTAATTAAGTGCTAGCAGGCACAATCTTACTCCCTGAATATTTTTAATAATTTTCATAATTTTTTGACTATTTATGGGGCCCAATAGCGAATTTTTTTCTAAAATAAGCGCCCACAAGCGCCCTATGATGTAAGCATCAGTGGGCAGGCATCCCACCCTTTTTGACAGCACCAATGGCTATGCCAAATATTCACTAAAACATGACCTAGATACTATGCTAAATATGCAGCATTAGGTCCAATAAGCGCCAGGAGCATGGGGAGAATCGGAAACAACAATTTGGCCGAAATGCCGAGAGGTGGCAGGGGTGGCCAGGTAGCTATCGGGATTTTTGGTAAATGCCAAAATTTTTTTCACCTTGGAGTTATCGGGAATCCTTTGCAAAACGACTTCCGATAACTATTGGGATATTTAGCTTAAGCCTGGCAGAATCAGCTGTGATAACCCAGAACGTCCATAGCTGGGAGCAACAACAGGTTCATCGAGAATGAAGGGGTATGCGAAGCGGGAAAACACAGTTTGTTCACAACCCCGCTAGACGTTCGTACGTGCAATTCAACAATTCCTCTGCCTTCAATAACGAATTGACCACCCTCTCCCTCCGTAGCCATCCGACCCACAATACAAATAGGAGTGTATTCGATGAACAACGACTTATCACGAATGCACCATTCAGAAGCGGCACTGTCAATATAGGTGGGAACGCGTTCAATTGAAGGAAACGAAGATGAGGATACTGTAGACATGAGAACAGTAGGTAGCATATTGTACAACCAGTCATTTTCTACCACGGCAATGCTTTCCCCTCTGCGTCTAAAGAGGTTCGAGTCAGTTACCGCAGCATGAACTGGAGTACCAAACACACCACTGCAACCGAAATCGTAAGTAGCAGCAGCGATGATGTGCTCTGTGACAGAAGAACTCCCAGCGACTGCAGCGGCAGCAGGCCTGTTCGATTCGACACCCCATTTCCACCAGGCAGGAGCACAGTGCTCAGCACTGATACGCCGATTTTCGGCTAAGGCTAGAACTGCGCAGAACCAATAATCCTAGGTTCTGTTAGTAACAAAACACGGTCAATAAGAGAACTATAGTGAGCCCGAGCTGATAGTTAAAATCTACCGAGGACCTATTCTACCCAAGAGGTTGCAGAGTAACAGTACGCGCAATGGTACCATACTTAACTTTGTGAATGCGCCTTGATCAAAGTCCTATGCGCGGTATGGTGTAGCGAGGCAAGCTTGTTGGATAACAAGTTGCTGACCGAGGCAGATAAACGAGCCCACATACCAGTTATACTAGGCTAGGTCATCGAAGGATATACCCAAGGGATTGAAGTCTTAATGAGGCATCGCTTCCGCGATCAGCTCACCGAGGAGTCTAAACGACACTCAAGTTTATTAAACGAAGCAAGGTGGACCGAGATGGGGAAGTACCCTAACGGGTGCCCTCAAAGTTGACGCTCGCTGGAAAGCGCCCAGGCATATAGCCGCGGCAGTCCAACGCGGCCACATGACCCACTTGCTGTAGCTACTTCTAGAGCACGGAAGGACCAAGGAGTATTTCTATCCGAGCCTCAGCGTTTTACTGAGATCCATATGCTACCAGGCATCTAGACTCGAGACCACGCGGAACTAGGGATAATAACCAGTCTCCCATTGGCAAGGAAAAACATAGAAATACTTCCGAGGGCTGTTCTGCTAAAGGAACTGGCGAGCCTTGTAAAAAGGCAAATGACTCGAGTCAATTCGGACCAAAATCCCAAAAGTCAACCCAATCGAGGAAGACAAACTGAATGAGGCAGGAAAAACGTCGAGGCAAAACCATAGTATACACGCATATATGGACATTATTTATCTTTTTCTATTTTACTTACTCTGTTTCATCCTATCTCGCTCAGTTTCTCTCATTTTCCTATTTTCATATATCTCGCTCAGTATATAAGGGTAGCTATTCTATCTCGGAATGACAAGTTAGACTTGATACCTGAAACGCAGTTCTATCTTAGGACCTGTAGTGATTCGTACACGCTCAGACGCGTCTGCATCGTCCTCTACAACCTTTGAAATGGGTGGCCTTCTTGTAACCTCAATAATACTGAGGCTGTTCATTCTACTTCCCGGCTATTAAGTCGAGCATTCCTGGTTTTCATCTCAAAGAGAGGTCACATCAGTCTTAGGACCGCAGGTGGAGCCTAACGTGCACACCTCGACGAGCCCGTTGTTGATTAGGAAAGGTCTTGGACCCAACTGTCGGCTTGGTCTAGTTTTAGGGAGGAAGCTTCTCGGAGTGTTACCTAGCTTTACCAACAGATTCTACCCCTTGCCCGCTCTTCGCTGAGTGTGTTAAAAACGCCTACTCGAGTGACTTGCGCGGCGGTCGTATAAGCTTGTTAGGTAACTCGCGGGAATCCCTGAGAGTTGGAGTATCATTGCGCGGCGACGTAAAGGCTCCCGAGATACACAAAGTCATTTGTTGAGTCGGCGTACTTGACCCGTGCTTTGGTGTTTGCTTTCCCCTTGATTAGTTCAGCGCGTCGTCGTACGTTAGTTGGCTTTTCAAAACCTCCCTCCAAATATAAAACCTTGTTCATTGCGCACTATCTGTGTCAACTGTCAAGTGCTTTTCTCTTCGAATCAATTAGTAGTCGAGGGAACCTTTGACAACCTCCTTCCTCGCATTAAATTAAACCTTTTGGATTGTATCTGATTGGGGTGATTGTTGTTTGGTTGGTTTTCATACCCAGCACAAATCTAACTCATCAGCACCACCACCAGGCGACCAGCATTGCTTCTGACTGTGGCCAGAATGCTTGCAGTTCTCGCAAACAAATGGCTTCCGTGCATACGCGGTATTCGTGACTGTGGCAAGAGCGGACGACCCATCGGATTTGAAGCCTCCAGCAAGACGAAGCTGGACGTCGTACTCCTCCAAGAATTGCTTGATCTCCTTGTACGTTCGAGAGCCATGATTCTGAATAATCCAGAGATGGGAAGGAATCGGCAAGGAACTAAGGAAATATCCACGGAGCTCGTCATTGGTGACTGTGCATCCAGCATCCGAGGCATCCTGACGTAGAGCTTCCAAGGCACCGAAATGCTTCTCGAAGGGCGTCCCCTCAACGTACTTGAGCTGACAAAGACGTTCCATAGCGAGAGTCCAATTAGCTGCACTTTGTTTATTGTATTCGCCAGACAGCTTGACCCACATCTGGTTTGCAGTGAGTTCAGCACCCAGATTAGTTGAACGGGGATCGCGAATATTTTGGTAAATGATTCCAGCGAGACGACCATCCCGAAGCTCCCATTCCTGATCGGACGGGTTTTGCGAATTGACAGGCGTGGTGACAGAAACAACGACAGCAGCTTGAGCGGTTCCGGCAGCAAGGACAGCAGGAGCAGTGTTTTGAGCGGGACAGATGATGGATCCGAGGAGATATCCAGTCATCCCATAGGAACGAGCAACGCTCTTGACATGATCATGGAAGGCGGCCCAGTTCGAAGCACCTTTCAGTTGCTTTTCCTCGGGGAACGAGATAAGAGACGGAAGTTGACTGGACGGCGCCGAACTCATATTTGAAAGGATAAAGAGGATAAGGATAAAGTTTTGGCAATGGCGAGAAAGACAAATTTCGACAACAGCGAGGCAGTGAAGGTAAACCCAGAGTCTATTTGGCGAGATACAGAACAGCGATTCTGACTGCGAATCTGTGAAATTCCTATAGACGCGATGAATACAACGAGGGCCTCAGTCGTAATGATGGAACTCTTATTACCTATAGACGCAATGAATACAACGAGGGCTATAGGTAAAGTCAATAATGAAAGAGAAATTAGAAGTAAGAAGCTTACCCTCAGTCGTAATGATGGAACTGAGGGAAGCGGGAAATCGACGTGCCCAGCTTTATATAGTACGGAAAATAGGTCACGTCGGTAAACAAATAAAGATTACCAAATAAGAACATAGAACCCGAAAAGGAAAGCCAAACCAAACATACGGCGCCACACTAAACGCCCGTCAACATTTAACACATCATGTACTTTTGTATATTCAACTTCAAGGTAGCTTTCTTCCCAGAACAACAGCTATAATTTCAATTGATGATAAATAATCAATAAATAATGAGTTCTATCAATTCAGTTAAGCAATAACTACTAATTGTCAAGTGTCTGAGCAAAATTGTGTCTCCCACTGACATGACAGCAAGATGTGTATTTACTGATTTAATTTTGCCAGAAAACATTGAATTCCCAGCAAAATTTAAGTTTCATAGTGAGTCCAGCACTCTTCAGTGCTTACCAGAGCCGGCCAGCACTTCCCACCAAATTTTATGTCCAAATTAGGCAATAATATGGCCTCTGGGAGCTCTGGCCCATACATATCAGTGCATCAGGCTCTGGGGCTCTGGAGGCACTGTCTGGCATTGTCCAGCACTTGCCACATCATATATGTTTTGCTGATGCACCCCTTGCTCTACAGTGATGGCTGACCCTATGTGGCTACTAGCATATGGTGAAGTACAAAAAAGACTGTGACTTTCTGTACATGGCTGCCAGTGTACTGGATATCTCAGTATGGAACATATAGGTGAGTATCCATCCCATACCCATGCCGTAGCATGACATGAACTCCAGATTCATCAGCAAAACCTGTATTTTCGCTGGCGAAATATGGTGTCATAGGATTCAATGGGTCAGTGATATTGATGGTAGTTATTCATTGTTATCTGAGCACCAACATATAAATTAGTAGATGATAGAATGATTACGGTAATCACTCACGTCCATTTCAGCATCCCATCCAGGATTCCAGAAGAGAATATTCGAAAGTACGAGGAGTATATATATCTGTCCCTCATAGTCAATACGCCACTCGGTACCAAGAAGAAAAAGACTGTAAGGGCAAGGAGCATCGGGAATTTAGGCTCCATGGCGGTTGTATTTTCCTTGATCTGATTTAACCTCTTCACGTACAATGGCAGCATTTACAGGTTGCTTCAAAAGCGTCAGAAAGCGATCGGCTACACTGTGAGGATGTGTTTGAGAACTTGGTTGAACGGCTCGGAGTTTTTCACTGACCATTGGTGGTGATAGGCTCCAATACATCGATAATAGGCCTTTCCATCAGTGCTTCCGTGAGGGACAATGCGCGCGATGAGGAAAGCTTGATGTCGTTGTCCGTTGAGAGAGGGGCTATTTGCGGGCCGCGGTCAAAGCGAGCGCAATTCTGACATACACCGTTACACGTGCAATATCCGGGGATTCAGATTCATGGATCAGCGTCATTCTGTCCTCTTCTCGATCCATGAAATTTGCAAAGTATGGGCTCTCACTGATTGAAAGTACGAAAGATGCTAATTCACTATGAAGATACCTACAGCAAACTCAGGTAACTATTAATCTCCTATAGGCCTCTATCAGAAGGCTCTTATCATTTCGCGTTAGACTCCGGAATGGAAAAGGGCGTACATGTAGGAACCCAACACTGCTACGGCGAAAATGAACTCACCACTTGCACTAGTGATTATCGTGGTCTGAAGAAGAAGATACACAAAGAAACGACCCAAGAGGCATCCGAATCTCAGTCACACCTCCCTACAACCTTGGAACCGGAACAATTTCCCGGGCAACTTGCGAACGAGGGCCCTTCCACCTCCCGTATGCGCCATGATGTTGGTATGGGCATAGGCGAACTTCCTAACCGGAGAAAGTCGGCTTCTACAAGAAAAGCATCATCGCACTCCGACCTTCTCCCTGACACTCAACACGGATCGAATCAGTCCCGAACGATGAGTGGAGGAAACAAACCGAAAAGCCAAAGTAGTAAAGGATTTTTGGCTCGAGGTGCGCTAGCATCTCCTTGTTTGATATCTTGGTTCTAATTTAATTGATAGCTAATACTACTTTTCGAAACCCACCGCGTCCTTTTGCAGGCTCTGTACCTTTGCATGACCTTATTCCACATCTTTCGCCGCAGGAACTCGGTTTTGTTGACGCCTTGGACAAAGAACTGGCAAAGATAGAGGAGTTCTATGATGCACGGAAAAAGGAGATGGAAGTTCGGACGAAGATGCTGGAGGCTCAATTGATAGAGCTTAATGTCCATCACCGACGTTTTCACGTACGTCTTATTCCCGAAGCATGTCACCTCGCTGATATTGGTGTTTGCAGGAAGCCCAGGTCAAGAAGAAAGGATGGATATCTGTCCTTTTTTTAGCGAACTCTCCTAAATTTCAGGAATCGACTTTACATGGAAAGAAAACGCCTGTAACTGAAGATTCACCTATTGATAATCCACGGAGCTCATTGGATAGCAGACACTCCACTGCTTTGGATCCCGACGAATATCAAGCTGCAAAGAAGAAGCTGAAAAAAGCGGTCATTGAGCATTACCGGTGAGTTCCTTTGTGATTTTACTGTCTCGGTCCTTTGACATTTCCTCATTCAGCGGTCTAGAAATGCTTCAAAACTATCGCGTGCGCTCTAGAGCTTTCCCAACATATCTCAGACTCACGCGTCAGTAAATGTAGATTTTGAATATCACGGGTTTCAGGAAGGCCCTGAAGAAGTTCGAGAAAGTCACTAAGGTAAGGAATGAAGCCATTTCCCTTTGATGTTGATCCTGATTTCCCCATAGATTCCCCTTCAGCATGCGTATATGAATGAAAGAGTATGCCCGCTGTAAATCAGAAATTATTGTCGCTGAACTCGGGCGTATTAGGTCGAGACAAGCTCCTTTGCCTCCGATAAAAAACTTCGCAGTATGATAGACGAAATGGAAGCGCTTTTCGCTAGTCATTTTAGTATGTTCTATGTTCTTTCGAAGATGATCTGACCCTCTAATTAATTCAGCTCACGGGGACAATAAAAGAGCCAAAGCACATCTCCGTACTGGCGGCGTGACGAAAACTCACCATTACAGTACGTTCCGTTCAGGATTGCTACTGGGAATCGGGATCCCTGCTTTAATTTCTGGGGTCGTCTTTAGCAAGTACCTTCTTTTTCTTTTCGAAGACGTTCTCATCCTTCCGCTTCTCAGGCTTTCAAGCTGAAACACGATCCACTATTCCAGGCTGGGATGGATTACTGTTCGTGTATAGCGTCCTTTTAATCCCAGTGGTATTTTCCTTGTTGGTAGGAATAAACCTTGTGGTTTGGTCTTACTCACGTATCAATTATGTCTTCATTTTTGGTATGTTGTCTCCTGATACATCTAGCTTCGATTTTCCCATCATCCAAGACTTCCCCTACAGAACTGGACCCACGAACGCGATTGGATCATCGGGAATACTTCGAAGTATGTTGATTCTCGTAGATTGTAACCTCCATCAGTCTAATGTTGACATTAAATAGATTCCCAGCCTGCTTTTTGCAACGCTATGTTATGCCTTTTGGCTTTCATTTGCTCGTATCGGAGCTCCCTCAATCACTCCCTACATCTGGCCATTAGTGTGGCTCGGCTTTACTGCTGTGGTCATGTTTGATCCTTTTAATTTCTTTTTTAAATCCTCTCGCTATTGGCTCATAAAGAGTATCTCAAAATTACTAGCGTCAGGTATTCGTCGGGTCGAGGTAGGTCATACTGTGTCTGGCGCTGAATGCATTTCTGAATAATGATCCCTAGTTCACCGATTTCTGGATGGGGTCAGTCGTTTGTCCTCTAGAATTAAGCCCCGATTCTAACGCCCCTCAAACAGAGATCAATTTACCAGTCTCGTATTCACACTCTCTGACCTTTTTCTGTTTGCCTGTTCATATGCTCGAGATTTCAACGACTGGCGCCAGTGCGGATCAACGTCCAAAGCCTGGCCAGTTGCGTTCACCCTGGCTATGTTGCCCTTCCTTGTTCGTCTAGTACAGAGTATCAAACGTTACGCTGACTCTAAACTAACTACCCATTTGATCAACGTAAGGTCCTTCGTTTCTGAGGATCTTGGCACCCTATGCTCACCTACGTCCCTAGGGTGGAAAATATCTCACTGGAATAATTTACTATTTATGTTTCTATATATGGAGACATCAAGGTATTCGTTCTAAAGCAATGAATCTTAGGGTGCATGTTAATGTTAGGCCTAGGACAAGTTCGCAACACAAGCTTCGTTTTCTGGTGCCTTTTTGGCACCATCTATTCCATCTATGCCTCAGCATGGGTACGTATGTTTTTGGGTCCTTTTTTGTTCAACCTGACCTCGAATCAGGATTTCTGGATGGACTGGTCTGTTCTTCGACCTCATGTGAAATATCCGTTTCTTCGCGAAGAATTGCTCTACAAGGACTACATACCTGTGAGTATTATCAATTCACCAAACAATAGGCCAAATACTGATTAATTATCCCTTAGGCTTATTATTTTGCTATAGTGAGCGCAGTTCTCATTTACACAGGACATCCAAACGTCTTGCTGACATGGCTTATAGATATCCAATGTTTTGATACGATTTATCTGGGTAATTTACATACCTTCCGGCTCTACGCCTGACACATACTTGCGGCTTTTCATCGCTGGGTTTTTGGAAATGCTCCGACGGTGGCAATGGAACTTTTGTGAGTTTCCATTTACTGAAAGCATCCATCATTCAAAGAAAAGCGTAGTCCGTCTAGAGAATGAGCATTTGGGTAACATGGATCAATATCGAGTAACTCATGAGGTTCCTCTACCGTATTCCTTCAATCATCGTGAGCCCGGCGACACCGAGGATTCAGAGTAGAGTTAGTTGTACGTCCCAATCCGGGCGGTACATTGCAGAAAGATTTGTAGTGCTAGTAGTATAGTATCGCGATGTCGAAAAAAAAAGTTTCTCTAAGAAAAAACTACTTCATCGTGAGCGCAATCTGCTCTAGTTCCCTTGCTATAAGTGAGTTTGGACACTTCTTGCGGAGTTGCCTAGAAAAGCAATTAGAAAAAAGGCGGGCGAACAAGAAAGCATTCTTACTCGAGTTTAGCCTTATCCCCACGATCTTTGCACTCCTTCCCAACCATCCGCCACTCGTCGCATTCAGCGTAGAGATCAGCTCGCTTTGGTGGATCGCAACGGGCTACGTAGGCGACAGCTTCTTTGCTATGCCCCTTCTCTACCAGATGATGCACAAAAGCCTCGTATCCAATGGGACTTCTTTTCGATTTGGAGAACGTATCTAACCCCTCGAAATCCCGGATTTCCGTCAACGCGTATAATTTGGTATACCAGAAGCTGGGAACGGGGATAACGATTAAAACCAGGACTCGAAGTAAAAGGGCAGGATTATTGCGTACCGCTTGTCGGGCACTTTGAAATCCGACTTTATCTTGTCCGCACGTTTTAGCATCCCATTCACGACACATGTTCGAATTGTTTCGTTTACGCTCTGTCCGAAGAACGGAACCTTCCCATCCGCCTCTGCCTCCAACTGCTGCTGGAGTACAAGCAGGCGAGAAGATTCGTCCATCATCTGATCGGACGCATAAGTACACCACATAAAGAAAGCTGACTACTATTACCTTGGCTTCAAAACTACGGTCCTTATCTTCCGAGAAAAACTTCTGAGCAGACTTGACAGCCGTTATTCGGGCAGAGGGATCCTGCAGATCTCGTTCGATAAACACATGCACAGAAAGAAGTCAAGTAACGTTCACCAACCGTCATCCGAGTAGCTTCTTCCAAAGCCAGTACCGCACTTTCCACCCTGCGATCGTCAGAATAGTAAAAGTCTCGGAGCATGTCTCTGTCCTGTTCTCGGGCGTAGACTTGAAGTAAACGGCTAGCAGGTGCCAGACGTTCGCCGCCATCCTCGATCAAACGGAAGAAGGAACCAAGGGTGAGGTGCTTATGGAGATGCAGCAGGACTTGATAGACTGGTGAAGGTCGATGAGTCGGCTGTGTTAGAACGTCGGGCAATGAACATACCTAAATCGGTATCACCACTATCTACAGCTTTCTGTAGTGCTAGACGATCTTCTTTCATCGAGAGCAGCAAGGGAACCTGGTCTGATGCGCGCTGCTCGTGATCCAGCAACTAACACTCAAGGGTTAGAAATGGTCTGAAAGGTGTACAAAACTCGATTTTACCTTGGTCGCTAGCCCAGTCCTTCCAACCTCCCAAGCACGTTTTGCAATGTCGGCGTAGCTGACATCCACTCCTCCAAGTTGTTTGAACTTATCTACAATAAGTCGGCATACTTCATCGTCACCATCCAGCTCCGCATCTTTCCCTGTCGTCGTCCCGCTGGCTACAGGACGAGAGCGCAATATTTTGGCACTGGCCCAGTGTTTTAAAACGACGTCGGGTTTCAATGAAAGGAACGTCGATATTCGCAGAGCTAGGAGATGCATATTGCGTGAAGTAAGTCGTGATATGAGATGCGTTGGTGATGTATAGGAAAATCTATTCCACAAAGAAAATGAGCGCTTGGTGCTGTCGACAAAGAAAAATCCTACTGGGCATATGATAACGGTATCCCGATTTCAAAGAACCGGACAGCATTCAAAACTTTGAGAGTCTGACCCATGTTGACAAAGTCAGTAGGATTGTAAAAGTCCAACGATCCTTTCCCAAAGTTAGCAGCCTGGAAAGAGTTTCTTAGTGGTTAGTTTTCCGTTTAAAAAAGTCGTCACTCACGTTTAGCAATCGACGCTGCCAGTATGGTTCCCATTCTTGGCCCGCGGCATCAATGCATTTGTCTACAGCAGTAGCCAGGTCTGGACGAATGCTCCTGATACTCTCATCAGCCTTAGGAGAGCGTTGAGAGAAACTCTCCCAAGCATCGTAAAGAATAGCTTCAGGCGATGTTGACCCAGGTCGGAATATTGATAACGTCGAATCTGGGACCTTTTGAATAAGATCACAAACATCTGCACCAAATACTCGTACACCGTCTGGTTCTGTAACGGCGAAAGTATTGCCGACGTAATAATATTCGAGCGTATCGGCAAATGGGCCTACGAGGACGGCCAGAGAGTCCCAGGTGACGATGATAGCGTCATTTGCACACCATTCGACCTGTTTAACGGTGCCCTGGGCGGAAGGAACATTTAGAGTGTCGAATTCAGCCATGCGTCGCTGAAAGTCTGAGGATACAACCAAAAGTGTACCAGTCGCAGTTAGGAGGGCGAGAGCTTTGCCGTTGGGAGATGGAGAGACATGGGTGAAGGGGCCTTGAGAGAGACGCTGATCTACACTTTCAAGGTTATCGACGGTATAGATTGTATTGTCGACGGAAAGAAGGACTTCGACGTGTCTTGAAATGTTCGAATCCGGCGGAATGATAGCCCAGGACACAGGAGGATCAGATAAACCTATTGACAGAGAGTAAGCTTTGAGGTTGTGATACAAAGTCGCGAAAAGCTTGCCCGGATTCGCTAGAGTCATTGGTCGCGCTCCTTCCCATCCCTTGACCTCCAGCAGTGCCAAAGAGCCGGTCAGAGCCACCATACCGTTCTCATGTATCCGTGCGTCAATAACACCCATCTCCGATGCTTCACTGCCCAAAGAAAATTGCTGATAGTCTCCTTGCAAGTCATAAACGCGGTAAACTCCTTCTTCATTTAACACGACCAATTGTTCGTTCAATGTCCATCCAAAGCGAATAATTCGACTTTGATCCCACTGTCTCGTTACTTGGTTAGTCCATAGTAGCGTGTAAAAGACGAAAGATCATCCACACTGAAGAGTAATATGCCTTCTCCTGCTGAAGAATAGACTTGAATTTGAGACTTTGCGAAAGCTGGTGTCGCGCGGCCTATAGCAATTAGTTTCGTATTATCTCTCATCATTGCTACAGATTATTAATTATTAGCTTGCCAGTCAGAATGAATATTGCTGTAGAAACGCACCGAGAGGTCCGCCGTAACGACATCCTGATATTATATAGTCACCTAGGTCAGGCAGCTTGCCCAATAACGAGTAAAGCTGCTGCCTGCGATAGAACACAGTCCCAGTTCCACTCTGCATCGCCTGCCATGATGTTGTAGGATGTTCTGACATGGTGGCCAGAAGAAACAGGCGCTTACAACTACTACTAGCGCTGAGCTACTCAACAAGCGTCTGTTCTGATTATTCCGAGTGCTTTGTTATTTAGCGACAACAGTATGTAACTAGTAATACATTTAATGGTACTTTGCAATAAAATCCGTGCTGTGGTAACCTGAACAGTAAGATAAAGTAGTATGTACTAAGTAGCAAATGAATCCGAAAGGAAGTGTAAAAGAATGAAAAGCGCAGAATCCTTCCACTACACGACACGTATTGGTATACGCGCTCGCACGTCATCCTGTCCTACCAGGACCGATATGTCGACATAATACTGTAATAAATCGGGCGATGAGAAATACAGCCAGCATCATAATCATTCAAGCCTCACCTTTACACTCATTCCTGACCAGTCAATTGAGGGAAGCATATCTTTATTAAGATTGAACTTGGCTTTATGCAGTCCATCCGGAAGTGAAGACTGAGCTTCAAGAGAAGGATGATGATCCGAGGAGCCATGTTGGCGCGCGCGTTTCGGGAAACCGATACAGATACTGGTGTGAAGCAACCGCGAGTCATTAAAGACTGTATGCATTGGTAATCGCGGAAGAGGTTTTTCCTCGTCCGAGGCTTCGTCAGAAGGACGTGGTGATAACGGCTTCACAACGCGTTTTAATAAGTGGACACGACGATATGATTCAGATTCATCGCTCGTGCTGGAGGGTGTCTGGGGAGGTGTCGGAGGAAGGCTGGACTGTTCCGTGACGGTAATTTGTCGAATAAGAGACGCCGATATAGTAGCGTCTGTTGCTATCTCTCGGGCCAATACAGGATTGCGCGGCGTGGTGGTGAAAACAACATAGTAAGGGATAGATGATGAACGAGCGAAAGTGACTGAAGTCGGTAAAGTAATCTAATGGAAGCAAGGTCAAATGCGGTTCGATGCGGACTGGAAAAAAGACCTACAGCACAACGAAAAGGCATTGGTCGGTCGAAACGCAAGGGCATTTCTAGCCATGACTCAGATTCTTGGGAAGATCCATCCAAAGACTGAAACCCTGTATCGGGGTGATAGTACATCGGCGCGCAAATACTAGATGCATTATCAGCAAACACACCGCGAGTATAGCAATGGAACCCACAATGATGGATATTCGTGCGACTCTGTTGGCTCCCATGCTACAGAGAGTTTGTACTCAACCCCAAAACGACGAGTCTTCCCGTCTGTCGAGCGAGATCCTGTCGTCGAGAGCTCAGTGGCAGAACCGTAGATATAAAGGTTGGTGGTATCTCTTCTCTGGAACGGGAGCTACGCGGCAGGTCGAAAGAAAACGAATACGTTCGGTTAAACCCAGGGGATACTGGCGATTTGATGATAGGGGAAGGTGGTGCAGTGTTCAAGCTGGAGCCACTTGGTCTCCGTCTGATGGATTTAATAGTGGACGTGAAGCCTTCGCGTAGGGATGAGCGTGGTGTTGAAAAACTCAAAAAGGAATCCAACGAGGGAGACACTTGAATTATGGAAGATGACGACCAAAAGACATGTTTTCGAGGTTCAGGGACCAGTGTCGAGCCCTCTGATTGAGAGAATTCGTCATAGAAAAATGCACCTTCAACCTATCGAATGAAAGAATTAATAAAGTGTCGAGAGATTTCCAATAATTGACCATACGCACTGAGATTACAAAGCGACCTGAAGACGGGGCTTTGGAGTCGAGCGTAACTGTGCCTGAAATTTTGTCTCCTTCACCGAACACCGGTACCAACTGCTTCTGGTCCTTCCCCGCAACCTTCACAGATGGACTGTGAACTCGGACCTCCATTTGAGACGAACTGAAAATATCCTACTCAGCATCGACGCGTCGAAGGGACGAAAATGTGGGGTATCATACCGGTAGCGTGAGACATGGGCGTACTGTGATGATGTAGGCACAAAGCTAGATGGTGGTCGAGATCCATTAGACAAAGACTCTGTGCGACGCCGAAGAACCATGAAAAGCGCGATGAGAACGGTCAGTCGGAGAATCGAGAACAGAAAAAAAAACCTGAAGGGAAAGAAACATGGCTATATCAACGCTAATATATGTTTGATCTTCTGGGAAAAACTCTTAATACATACGCGCGGAAGACAAGTTCAGATGTCTCGGAGCTTTAACGTGGAAGACGTGAATGAGGACCCCTGCGAACGCCATCCAAAGTCTCGGGTCGCTAAGCGAAGGAACCATATGGGATGTCCCGGGGATGGGGAAGCTGATGAGCGGAGGACCGGAGGTCCACGGTGATTTGTTGATGTCACCCGTTGATAAGAAATAAGAAAAAAATGTATTCAGATTTCAGATTTGAGGCAAAAGTTGAACGTTTCTGAACTGGAGGAACAGAAAAGAGACAGAGGGCATCATGCCATATAACGTATGACCGCATGAAATTGCATTTGCAGCTCCACTGAGTTATTGTATAATAGCATCGTAATCTGCAAAGGTTTAGGGATCGTGCAGGGACAGGTCCTGTACGATTTTCTGGCCAATGAGGGCCTCACAAACCGGTTCACCTTAGCAACGTATGTTGCATCATCGACATAGCTGAATTATGGGGAACATTTCATGTATCGCTGGTCGCGGCAAATATTTGCGACATAAGTCTTTGAGCATTCCAGATTCCTTAATAAAATCTGTAGAAAATTAATATTTGGAGGACGATTTCGTCCTGAGCGGGTAACTAACGATACTAGCTCGCCGCTTTTGCAAGCTTTCACCACGGTATACATATACTGTACGTACCTTCTGATGGAATCTGCAATAAGCTCTGAATAAGTCGAATCAATCAAGTTGAAATAACTGATCCGTACTAACCTGAACTAGCTAACCTGAACTAACCTCTACAAGCCTCTACGTCTCCTACAACATGCGCGCCCCTGTACGACCAGAAATACAACGGTCGACGACGCTAAAATCAATCACTCAGTAGTGATAGTATCCTGTATAAATCCTGCCTGTATGTAAAGACAGAATCTGACTTGCCCAATGTACCTGAGCCTTTAATCAGTCCATCGTTTGTGATCTCGGGTAGAGAGCAAGTACATAACTAGAAGCTTGAACAACTATCTCGGATCCTCCCGGGCAAGGAGCGGTGACCAGAGTGTTGAAGAGACGGAAGGCGGTGTATACGGTATACCGTATAGCAAGGCATACCCATTAATGTATGAAAACGAAATTTAAAGTTTTGTACAATGCGTGAGAAGAGCTGGCACGGCTATTGTGGAATTGGAAGAGCGCTCAAAGAAGAAGTTCAAGTTGTTGATCAGTGGTCCGAATGAAAAATACGGAAGAAAAGCTCGAAGCGCTTGATCATAGCGAGGTCATCAGAAGATGCAGAAGACCGTTTCGTTCAAGCCAAGCCCGGTGTAGAAACACAGGTAAGCAACAGTTCCGCATTTCTCGTGTAGTTTTGGTGACGGGAAGCCTGGGACACCGTTCTCGAAGAACGAGATTGGAAGACAGGGCAAGACAAGAGTCTCGCAGATCGCGTATACGTTTGACGGCCGCGGCGCCGAATATAATCCGATAGATGGTGGATGGTTCTATCTTGAGAGATGTATTAGTTTCGACCTTGAGCATGAAGAACGATTAGAGGACAAGAAATGAGTCTCGCAGATCGCATATACGTTTGACGGCGCCGAGTGGAATCTGATAGTGGACTGGTTCTACATAAATTGAGAGATGTTGTTTCGAATTCTGAACTCTTGGAGCTTGAAAAACTATTGAACGAAGAGGACAGGAGTCTCGCGTAAGCCTTTGACGCCCCGAGTGTAATCCGATAGATGGTGACCAGGGTCTGCTGGCCTGAGAGCGGTCTGAGAACGGTCACGGTAGTTCCAACTCTGAAGTCATTGAAAGCTCTTAAAATGAATAAGGATCAGTTTAAAGGTTAGTTTTTAATAGTAGGTTTGATGAAAGAAACTCGTACAGTAGCGCCAGCCGTCCGCGAAGTTTTCGACTATGACTGAACGAGATCAAGAGCAGTTAGCGCCGGCGCCGGCCCAATTTGGCTACTGAATGTCTCTCTTCCAACTTTTTAGAACCCCGTCCCGCTTCCCGCTCTAATTCTTTCAAATCCTTGCACTGTTTCAGCAGATGTCTGAGAACATTTGAGGGTTCATAACTGGCTGTATACGAGGTGAGCGGACCCGTTGCTGAATGATGTCATTGATTCTGTTAACTAGTTACAGTCGTATTATACCAGTAGGAGTTCTACTAACTCACTTAGAGACCCGCTCAGCTAGACCTGTACGCAAGAACACAAGTGACAAGCAATTCGATACAGTACTAAGTAGCTGGACAAAAGGATCCAGTTCCGCCGACTACAAGGCTTCCCGCACTCCCACAAACTCTTCCGGCTTTATCGCTCGCTGTTACCTAGCGCCCTTCCTATACATATATACATGCACAGTGTTCATCTCCACTGGCACTGCGCGCCCTGTCCCTTGTCCCTTGAACATTGAAAGCACATAGCGCTGTAGCAACAAGACTGATGCGCCCTTTAGCGGGACTCGCTTGACCAAGTCAACCTCCGAATCGACGGTATCTGGGACCATGGCATTGGCTATGGCTATCTGGCAATGCTGGCGATTGTAGTAATGCGCACCGCAACCATACAAGCTCTTAGCTGGTAAGAGGCTGTAAGAGGTCTCCGTTGGGACTGCGACGTGCAGGGACGACCAGTGGCAGGAAGTGTCTACTATGCAGAACCAAGTCCCTGGAGGGAGCTTGATTTGCTACCTCACCGATTTAAATACCCTCCTACTACACCTCCTTCTGCATAGTAGTATCGACAAGCATCCTAAGGAGTTCTTGAGGCCAGCCAGACCAATACGACTTTTTTGTCGTTCGCTTCCAGCCGCTGCCGTCAATCTGTCAACAGCGCTCAGCCGTAGGGCGTTAATGGGCGCTTTGAGTCCGAGGACCGAAGATTCCTCCGTTTGTCCTCCGTTTTCCGTCTCAGACTACTAGGACATCAAGATAAAGATCTACACGCTAAAACGAGTGAAACGATTGCCACGAATGTCTCATTGCTTCTTTGCTCGCAACCACCATGTCCGATTCTGAAGATTCCAACGGTCCTTCGATCTCATTAAACCACACGCGCAAGCGACGCGCTGCAAAAGCGTGTGATGTGTGCCATCGTAGGAAGGGTACAATTATCCCCTTTATCTTCTTGATAGCTTCACGCTCAAGCTCTTTCTCTCAGTGAGATGTGAAGAAAGTTCAATTCCAGATATATGCTCCAATTGCCTCGGCCTTGGGATTGAGTGCACTCATCCCCTGCAGAAAAAGGTGAGTTTTCTTCTACTATTTTGAGAGATATCCTGGAGAATTCCTTGTAGAAACGAGGTCCCAAAACCAAGTAGTTATCAAATCACTTGAACTTGAGATAATCACTGAACTACTCTACGAGTCTACAGGATATATCAACTGGAAAAGCCAAGCGATGCAAGAAGCCTCATATCTACGATCCTTTCTTCTCCCAAAACAGTCGTCATTCCAAAAGATGAATCGCTCATGCGCGAGATCCTCGTCACTCTGGCTTCGTATGGTCGCAATTTGGAGAAACAATTAGAACAAGCTTTAGAGCAACGGCCACTTCCTGTCTCCAAAACAAGTCCCTTCTCCGATACCTCCGACATCGACGACCCAGAAGAGTCGCTCACACTCCAAGTCAAGAGTCTCAGCCTCGATGTCGATCATTACAACAGACATGTCGGCAAGTCATATTCTCCCTTGCCTGATATGTACTTTGATACGGTCTCTGAGCAGGAAAGAGCAGTCACTTCATGCTTCTTCGTGAGTTTTTTTAAATGGGCATTAATCTTCAATGGTGTCTGAATCTGTTGTCTAGAGACAGCTTTAAGTATCCGAGGTGAAACAAATGGTGGGAACCCGGCCAAGACTATCTCAGTAGGGATAAGGAGGAGCGAGTTTTGGGCCCGAGCGCCTGTGCGTTAATCTTCTGTTTCCCAAACTCTACCTCCTAATCTGTCCATCACAGTGGCATCGCTTCTTACTTGAACCAGAAGATCCAACCTACGTGTTCCCACAATCTGACCTTCTCCGCGACCTTCTCACATTGTACTTTGAGAAGCAACATGTTGGTAGCAAAACCTTCTGGTAACGAGCTTATTCAAAACTATTTTAGATTATACTCCCAGTTCTACATCGGCAAACATTCGAACGCCAGGTCTACGCTGATCAGCTTCATCTCATCGACCAACGTTTCGGTGCAGTTGTTTTAGCCGTGTGCGCCTTGGGGTCGAAATTTTCTGATGATCCAAGGACTTTGGCTGATGGGACGAAGGACTTGCGATCCGCTGGGTGGAGATATTTTGAACAGATTCGGTTGGTGAAGATCGGATTTACAGGAGCTTTGTCGTTATATGACATACAGCTATACTCTGTACGCATCATCGTCTACTGAGTTGAGGACTCACCGATCCATCTTTCAGTTAGCCTCGACCTTCTTATTCCCGACTCCATTATCCGATATAACTTGGTTTTTGAGTGGACTTGGTATAAGGGCAGCACAAGAAGTCGGAGCACATCGGAGAGGGAATATCTTGAAAAAGCCAACACAGACTCGATTGGAGCAAGAAATATGGAGAAGAGCGTTTTGGAGCATTATAACGATGGATCTTTACATGTGCATTGCCACGGTATGTTGTTCACCAATAGTTCTCCAGAACCCTAAGCAATCCATTTTTTGTTTTCCATTATGGTAGGGTCGTCCCCGTTCAACAAGAGAGGCTGAGTGAATCATTGCGTCTCAATTCTACGAGGATATTTCTCACCATTCCTGCGTTTGTTAGTTTTGACCTCGAGTTTCCCCCTGAGTGCGACGATGAGTACTGGGAGATTTCCTCGAATCCGCAAATGGAATTCATCCAACCCCTTGGCAAGCCCTCGCACATGTCTTACTGGCATCATTTCATGAAGCTCCTCCGGATCACTGGACTGGTGAAGGACCATCTTGTAAGTCTCAATACCAGACTCATATCTCACATGATTGTGCTCATTTTGAATGAAAAAACAGTTCACAACACGCAAGGCTGCCCCTTGGTTGGTATTCTTCACCTGAAAACACTAAGAAAATTGTCATGGAACTTGATTCTGCATTGAATAACTGGGTTGACAATATTCCAGAGTACTGTGAGCAACACAATAGATGTTTTGTTCCCTTTATATCTCTTGCTAACACAGTCTACAGTAAAGTGGGACCCCAACCGCCCAGATGATATTCTCTTTGCGCAAACAGTGATGATGCACTCTAACTACTACTGGGTGCAGGTTAGCGACAACTATTCTGCTTCTCCAATTACGAGGATTTATCTCGTTTTCCTTTCTAGATACAAATCCACAAAATGTTTATTCGACCCGGCCTACTTTCAACAGAAAACTTCCCCTCATTAGCCATTTGTACCAATGCTTCACGAGCCTATATGTGTGTCAAATATGAACATTCTTCGCACCTGTGCCTGATCATGTTCACACTCACAGACATATACTTGATGCTTACATGGCTCGACCTGGGATGCCCCTGGTACCGAATTACATAGTATGATTTTCATGGGTGGCCTCGCGTCTCCGTACTGAAACTCGTTCTCCCTAGGCACCAATATTTGCCGCAGCAACAATGCTTCTCATTAATTTATGGACCAGTATACGCGTTAAATATTCTTATGATCCTAGGAATGATATGACCGATGTGTCCAACTGCTTGAAGCATTTGGCCAAATTTGAAACGAGGTTAGCGCCGAGTTCTTTGTGTTAATTATATATTGTACTCATGGAGGCTTTTTTCTCTAGATATGAAAATGCGGGACGTTTATTGTTTGTCAAGGATTCTTTGCCATTGTTTCTTCTAATGAATAACCTGCTCTCCTCCAGCGACATTCTTGAAGCTGTTATATCCGAGTCCGTCAGCCAAACGCCTCCACCTCCACAGAGAGACTCGTTGAATCACATGCGAGACTTTCAAACCTCCCAACCTCACCCGATGGAAGATTCTCAACGTCAATTTGCCGGCTCTCAGCAGTTTTTTAACGCTTTGCAGAGTCCTACTTTCTCTGGACCCGACCAGTTCGCTTCAAACGCTGGAGCTGGCGCTTTCCATCAGCCCACTGCTCCTGGCTCGGCGTTTGATCCATTCTATGCAATTAACATGGGTCTGGCTCCGCCAACTCAGCAGCAGTCTTTTGGCTTTGATGTACAGCAACCACTACAAACCTCACAATCGTACAGGTTTGGACTTTTGTCTAGTAGTGCGGATCCCTTGTCTGGTTTGGATCACCCTGTTGCGTCTACAGCGCTTGCTGCGGGATCTGGGACTGAGGCAAGTTCCACTTGGAGTGAGCCAAAGTGAGTTATGTTTCAAGTTGTGTGCTGATTTTTCATTGACCGTTTTGTATTAGTCAAGAAGATTGGACTTCATTCATGTTGAAGGTGGATGAACTGCTGAAGTTCGTTAGTCCTGAACTCTAGAGATTTCCTAAGTAAAATCTATTCTACTGTATCTTCATTGTACCTTGTACTGATTCCCTCGTATGTACAGTATCTCAACTCGGTATTTTTCTGTACCGGTAGAGTCACATTAAGTAAATCCCATATTTTCTTACAGAATGTATGTCTCTCCTCAGTCATAATTGAATCATTATTTTGAATGATCATGATCGTATTTCAACGCAATACTATCTCGATATGTAGTATCCCACATCCCTCTCTGCCGGTCAACATCGTGTTCCCCTGTAATCTTGACATGTTTCGTCTGCAAGAAAACAATCGCATTACACCTTTCCTTCCCCTCCTTACACCTCACATGCTCTCCATCGTCGTCCTTTACCGCGAAACGAAGCCTATTGTAGACCGGGAGCCATTGAGTCTGGCAGTTATTCGAAAAAATGGGCTTTTCGGGTGTGCCGGTGAGGCTGAGGACTCGGGCAAATGCGATGTCGTTGACGAACGTTTCGACGAGTTCTTCGTGTGCTTTTTTCTGTTCGGGATTGCATGCCGTATTGGGGTTGTTACCGTCCCAGGTGACAATGATTTTCGGTTGGACGACGTTTTTGGCTGAGGCCGTACCCGGTTTTGCGATGTCTCCACCTGCTGGGGTCACCGATTTGACGCTGGCTTTACCCTCGGCCGCTGGGGGCGATTTCGAGCCGGCTTTATCGTGGACAGAGGTCAACGTGTTGTCGTCGATTTTAGCTTCCACTTTTCGTGCGTGAATATCACTCCGAATTGCGAGATTGAGAGACTTGAGTGAATCCGACGAGCCGATATCCTATGTTTAAGTAAGTAAGGTAGAACTGGAGTGTGAGACAGGCGGCTCACAGCAATAGGTATCGCGCACACAGTCGAAACCAGGAAGGCTCCAGCTGCAACCGACAGGCAGCTGAAACGCATCTCTCCGAATTTTATTCCTGTTGGCTGAATTGAAATGATATGATACTGCGAAAAGTTGAAGTCACTCACTAAACCGACGATAATGGATGCTCGACCAGCGAGCTGTAGCCTGTACAAAGGGCGAATCAAGGGCGGACCACGGCCGTTTCTTTATAGGTAGGGACTGATTCCTTTCCTTCCTTCCTTCCTTCCTTCCTTCATAGCATCTAGTAATTCGAAATAATAAGTAGTTTGAGGCTCAACTGTTAGAGCGGAGACGCTTTGCCCTTGCGGTGCGAGGCGCGATACAGTATCGGCCCGAAACCTGTGCTTAGTAATCCCAAACGCGCTGCCAGCATTCTCGGTTCATTCCACGTTTCACGTTCGTCTTCGTCACTCTCCACAGCGGTTTTCTACGTGGCCGTCTGTCTTTCTGTCTGGGACTTGCAGCGCCTCCCTTTACTGTAAATAACTTGCGCCAATTTCGCCAACTGGTTAATCATTTCCGCCCGATCCTTTTGTCTTTTGTTCAGAAAACAGAAAGAAAAATGTCGATGGAACAGCAAGCCAAGTCTCCGCCAGACGTGAAAAAGGTGGCCCAGTTTTTGCGGAGTGGAAGTGCAGGAATCAAAGTACGCGTTGGCGCTTTGAATGGGAAACGGATTGATTATTTCAAGGGTGACTATCCTGCTTTCGTTAGTTCAAAACACAATACTCATGAAGAATTTTCTTTAGGTAAATCTGCAGTAAAAGCCCTCCTTTCGCCTTCATACGCAAAGCAAAAAAATATGCCCAAAATAACCACCGAAACCGAAGCCCTCACTGTCCTAAACGCTGTCAACGCGTTCACGTTCTTCCTTCGCGTCCAGCGTGGCGGACCCTCTGGATCCTCTTCTTCCTCACCAAAGACGCTCCAAATCATTCAAGAGCAGAAATTCGCTCAGGATGAATATTATGCGTGGTTTTACGACGGGTCACAATGGACTACCTATGCAGGCGGTATTCTCATGGTCGCTATTATGCTTGGAGGAGTGATGTTTCCACTTTGGCCGCCTACAATGAGGCTGGGAGTGTGGTATCTTAGCATGGGGATGTTGGGTCTTATAGGGTTGTTCTTTGCGATTGCGGTTGTGAGGTTGATCTTTTATATTATTACGGTGCTTGTGGCTAGTCCGGGAATTTGGATATTCCCGCAATTGTTTGCGGATGTCGGATTTGTGAGTGTTCCTTCGTCTGAATTAGTGACAAACGTTCTTAACCTTCCTTCCCTCGTAGGTGGAATCATTCATACCTCTATGGGAATGGGATGTTCCAAAGAAAAAGTCCAAGAAGAAGAAGGGAGACAAGGGGAAGAGCGACGCTGAGAAGCTCAAGAAGAATGGCTGGTGCGTTTGTGGAAGAAGTGGAGGACTCTGGAGACTCGAGACCTCAGAGCAGGAGCGCCAAGGTTGAGGTTGAGGAGGTCGAGGATGATGAATGAATATGTAGTCCCTGCATTATAGTTCGATTCAGCTAGCTTTCCGATTTTATTTTATTTCTGCTACGGGATGCGTGAGCACTGTAAGACCATCTGAGAGCTGCTGCCTGGCGCTGAGCGCGATGAGCAATCGATCACACGGCAGGCAAAGAATTTCTAAAGTTCAACTTCAACTTGGACCACTATGGACATTGTGAGTGCTACCAAACTCTTGCCAGACCCAGCTCATATCTCGCCAGGATCCATTCAACCTTGTCAGCTATTTCGAACTCTCTGACCTCTTTCCATGGCACGAAGCACGCGTTCAAGAAATTGAACGCAGACGGGCGACTCTCGGAGACACTCTGCTATTCGACATTCTGCTGAGTCTGGGTGGAATAAGAGAGCCAGATACGCTTTACCCGCCAAATAATGCCCAAGCTCTCGAAAGGCTTCTAGACGCGATCTCCGCCTCGACTTATGATTCGCTCAAAAAGGACTGTCTGGTTTACTTTTTGCTCAAGTGGCATCGGGATGGCCGGGAAAAACGATTTCAGAGAGATAGGTCCATTCCGCCCCAGTTTGCGCAGCTGGCAGAAGCGTACTGGTACTTGGATGCAGCAGTTAATGTCCCAGTGAGTGTATTCTCATTACTTTTATTCTTATTCTTATTGTTGAACGCGTAAATATTAGACTGCAGTTTCATTACTGTCTGATTCTCGTCTAAATCAGGACTATAGCTCTAAAATCCTGCAAGCAATCGCTGCAGCAGAGGACGTTGACACACACTCGCTGATTGTCAAATATATCCGCACTGCTAAACCACTTTTAACGGAGCCAGACGACCTGGACCTTTATCTTGTCGCACTTGCCCACCGAAGCCTCTTTGAGGCATGGCAATTTCAGCGCTCCTTCAACGAAAATGATCCTACACGGTCGAGATTGTTTAAAAAGATGCTAGAGTGGTGTGTGTCGCGTACGTGATTCCATATTCCTACTGTTTTTACTCTGCTAATCTTCTTACAGCCAAGCCCAAAGGAAACTCCACTCACTCATCTCCTCACTATCCCGCTCACGAGATTCGAAGAATCCATCCTCCATTCCTACGCCAGCACCAACGTGGACTCGAATAATTCGAATTCGAATCCACTTGGTCTAGCAACTCTCCAAAACCTCGCCTGCACACGTCTCATCCAAACAGGCCAATACGCAGATGCAATCAAACTCCATAGACGATTCTCCTCCGTCCCTGGCTCTGGTGCAAAAACTTCATCTTCATCCCCGTCTTCGTCCGCCTCTGCTGCGACTAGAATGACACAAGAGCGTAATGATATGATGCAAACCCTCTATTCGACTTTGCCTTCCGTCGAACGCACCCTGTTGGATGCTGAGATCAAAGGCACGCCGATGTTTAGTGTGCCAGTCGACGACCAACGCCAACGCTGGTGACGGTGACGCAACCATGTCGGATTCTCAGTCTTGGGAGGAATTATCAAGTAGTGTCGTTCATTTGAAACGGAGCTTCTACTACTACCAAAACCAACAATCCTCCACAGATAAACGGGATAGGGAAGGCAGCTAGCTCATCTAAAGAACCACTCCCATCTTCGTCTTTGACCTCAATCAACGTCAGTGTTCCTTCCTCCTTCTCCCTATCTGGATCTACTGCTCCCGGAGGTTCCCTCGAAAGCCTCGCCAGTTCTCGCGCGGGAGCGCCCAGGTTCGGCAGCGGCGGAGCCCCGATAATACCTGTGGGCAACAACACCGATAATGGTTTTGCGTTGAGCAACTCAAGTTTAGGGTTCGGCGGTATACCCAGTTTGAGCGGTAGTACTAGCACGAATGCATTCAGCAATCTCCCTCAAACCCAACCGCAACCGCAACTCCAACCGCGGAAAAGCCTGCCATTTGGTTCCGGTGCTTTTACTTCCTCGAGTACTAGCACTAGCGCTGCCATGGGTACCACTGGCACCAGCAGCGCTATTGGTTCATCGACGCCATCACTATCGGCATCGTTTTCATCTTCGAAACGAAAACCAAACGCGTTTTATAAACCTCCCGTGGTTAACAATCCGAGTCCGAATCCATTACCGAATCCATTCAGTGTTGTTGATGCTACCATGTCGGTCTTGGAGGATGAACGTGAGCGGGAGCCTGAGCCTGACCATGGGCATGATTCGGAGGTTGGCGCTGGTGCGATGGAAATAGATGAAGGAGCAGCAGGAAGTGCGGGTGAAGGAGGACTAGAATTCTCCTTGTTCGGCAAGACGCCGAACGGGGCTGGGGGCGACAGCCACGACCGTAATCGAATGCGTCTTGGCGCTGGGCCGGGTGCTGCTACTACCAGCAACAATGCAGGTCCGGGAAGTGGTGATAGTATCATGATTGATACCACTTCAACCGCCAGCAACGGCGGTGGTGCGGCTTTACGCTCATCCGTCAAACGTCCTCCAGGCGCTTTCACAGATGAGGATGAGGACGAGGACGATGATGTAGACATGAGCCAAGACCAACCTCAAGCTCGAGCTCCATCTCGCAACACGCGTTCGCGCAAAAGTACTGCTCCTGCTCCTGAGGCACCTAAAGCAGCATCTGCGTCTGCATCTACAACCCGTACGACGAAACCAAGAGGGAAGAAACCGCGCCATACAACGACAACAACAAGGATATCGTCAAACTTGAAACGGAGCGTGCCTGGGGGTATGTTCGATGACGACGACGACGACGATGATGATGAGAGTCAAGCTGGGGGAGAAGAAGACGTAGAGGAGGAGGCAGATCAAGATGAAGTAGCACCTTTAGCAGCTCCTCGTCGTACGACTCGTAAAACACGTTCGTCCGCTGCCAGTTCGCTTTCGGTGGATGACCTTGGACCGAGAAGGAGGTCGTCGAGGATTTCGACGACTGGAGACGCTTCAACGTCGTCTACTAAAAAGGTGACTAGGAAGTCAACGGCTGGGACGACTGGAAAGAGGAAGCAGCGTTAATGTACACATAACAATACTTGGTGATTTATTTGATTAGTTAGTTATTTGGCCAATTAGAGACCGAAATACATGATCCTACTATGTACTCTACAAGGCTATCTATGTAGTTTTGACGTAACTACAAAGGATTTACTTTGCTCAGTTACATGGAGCCATGGGCTCATGATGCAAAATTCATATTATATGATACATTGAAATTATGCTGAATCTACACTGGCCTGTAAAACAGATATAGATGAGCATCTAAATGGTTGAATTCAAAGAAAGACACCCACTCCCTAGCACTCCCTGCCATCCCAAAAAGGAGCATTGCAGACTCAATTCTCTCCTCACTAGTGAGCTTGCTATTGGAAGCCCGATGAAAACTAGTCTCAATTTCAGCAGCAGTCATCGGGGCCTGTGTCTCAGGGCAGGGATATCCATCCTCCTCCTCATCATCATCATCAAATTCGTCGTCAGAATCCATCGTAAGGCCTGAGATGTGAGTAAAAGAGGATGATGAAGGCAAGCTTTCGGCACGACTGGAATCAATGTCCATTGAGTGAGATGATTCGGCCAAAGTTGAAGCAGTAGGGGTAGATGCATCAACATCTTCTGTGGCAGAAGTGGAAGAAGGAGTAGATACGGGAACGGGAACTCCTTCCAGCGCGCGGAGCCTCAACCTCTGGCGGTAAAAAAAACATGCGTTTCATCATGCATTTCGTATCCTCCCATAATTTAAACAGACGTGCTTGTTCAGAGAATAGCGGCGCGATGGCGGTACGGTTGCGAGCAGCTCGAAGTTTGTTGTAGGAATTGACGACGAGAGCAAAAAGTGACAGCCTCTCATCATCATTGCGTGATGTGCGCCATGCGAGGGAGAGGTCGTTTCCCTGTCTGTCAACAAGGCTACTAGAATTTGAAAAGTTGGAACGGTAGAGCTTCCAGTCGTCGAATTCTGCATCTCCACCATGAGCACGTCGAGCACCAGAATCCAAGATCAATAGAGGCATGTTATTCGGTTGAAAGAAGGATGCAGAACAACGACCTGGATAGTTGTGACATGGTTCACAGGTTTGGAAAACTATTCACTGTTAGCTTCAACAAAAGTGAAGAAAGAGTGTCGACGTACATCTAATTGTCGTTTCGCATTCTTATTAATTTTGGCCCTACGTGCCCAATCCTTGTTATCACGATCAAGCTGATCGAGAGCTAATTGCATTTGGTTAGATGGTATCGTCATGCAAAAGAGCGCATACTGGTCGAGGCTAAAATGTAGACCTGGCTCTACTACGGATGAATGAGGAATGGAATGGACGAGAGAGGCATAAGGCATACGCAAAAGTGTATTTGCCATACTAGTCAAATGAAATGGTCGGTTCTTGCCATTGAATTCAAGCAGGTTCAACAGTGCTTCCTACAGTGTGATTAGACGTGCTGTACTCAATCAAAGACGGTGAACGTACCACTTGTTTTCGCCGCTCAGCTTTTTCTGGGCTCTTCGTAGCTCCTCTGATTTCGTTGATCAGGTGTGTCAGTTGAAGGGTGGCTTCTATCGAACCAGTAATAGCGGAGCCGCGGTCAGTAATCAGTGCACGATGGCGGACGCGCGACCGAGACTTGTAGGCTGTCACGGAAGGAGCAGGTAGATGGTGCCTCTGATGTTGGAGCCTGTTCTGGGGAGCCAGCGAGGATGATGTTTTTGCTCGGAGCCGGAATATCGACATAGATGAATGGTGTTTCACCATCAGTAAAAGTGGCGAGGCGAGACATTGACTAAAAGTTAGGAAGATTTAAGTAGGAAACGGCGGCTTTCGAATTGGTTCCGAATGGCAAAAGGGGTGATAGCGAGGTCTAGTCTCCGGCAGACTCGAATATACGCCGACGATCCGTTGGATGCAGCTCGTCGTACGACGCGGTCGTCCGCTGCCAGTTCGCTTTCGGTGGCTGACCTTGGACCGAGAAAGGAGGTCATCAAGGATTTCGACGACCGGAGACGCTTCAACGTCGTCTACTAAAAAGGTGATCAGGAAGTCGACAGCGCACGACTGGAAAGCAGCGTAAGCATAATGTACACATAATAGTACTTGTTGATTAATTTGATTAGTTGACCAAAAGATTTGACATGCTTTAGAGACTGTTAGAGACCAAAACACGTGATAATTGTGAGAAACCAAATTACACACACGATCCCACTACTCTACAGGTCTATCTATGTTCAGGTCGTCTTTTTCTGTAGACCCTTGGGTAATTCCTTGACCCATGGCAAGAAATCACGACCCTGCATGTATGGTCGAAGGACTTCAGGAATAGCAACGCCCTTTGAAGAAGAAATTAACTAGGGGTCGTCAATCAGCAAGTATAGACACGACTTACATCGGGAGTCTGGTGGTTCTCGACTAGACAGCAAAGCGCACGCTCAGTAGCACAGAGGGTACCATTCAGCATGTGGCAGTAAAGTTTGCGCGCCTGATCCTTGTTCTTCAAACCGCATCGTACCTCTAACCGGCGAGACTCTAAAAGGGGCAGCCAGTCAATTCCTGCATGAGAATGAGAGATAAAAACAACGCACGATAATCCGTACAATTCGAACACGAAACAAGCTCCTTATGCGCCTTCTGAAACGGGAACCACGCCTCCAAATCATACTTCATCGCAGCTGCCAAATTCAGCGCGCTCGAAACAATCCCACAACCTGATACCTCAATCCGAAGGCTCTGATAAAACTCTTCACTGTTCGTAATCATCATCTCCAGCGTCTCCCAGCTCTTTTCTGGGTCATCTACGATGAACTGTTCGACTTTTTCGAATTGATGCACACGGAAGATGCCCCACATGTCGCGTCCGGCGGATCCAGCTTCTTTGCGGAAGCATGTAGAGTAGCCGGCGTAGCGGATGGGGAGTTGAGATTTTTCGAGCCATTCGTCAGAGTGGAAGACGGAGATGGGTTGTTCGGAGGTTGCGATAAGGTATTTTTCATCGTCGTCTGCGATGACCTGCTCGATAATACATTAGCAATATGGCGAGTTTTGGAAAGAAACATTCGGTACCTTGTATAGTTCCTCATCGAACTGATCTAACTGGGCGGTCTTGGCCATCAACTCCTTGTTCATCATGAACGGTGGCTGGATCTTCTTGTAGCCTTTCTTACGCAGGAATCAAGGCCATATGAAATCAATGCTTGATTGAGATCGATTCCATCGTTGGTAAGGTAATATCCTCGATGTCCAGCGACCTTGGCACCTGAAAACGTCGTCTTGAGATGGTCATAGTGGTTTGAAACAATCCTACCTCGATCGAGGTCCATAGCATCCAATCTAAGCAGCACTTCATGATGAGGCATGATACCTGGTCGCTCAGGAGGAGTATCAGTCTCGTTTTCTGGATGCCACGTTCGTATGATAGTGTTGTCGTCCTATAAGCAATAAGATCTAGCAACGATACTTCCTAGTCCAATGAATACCATACCTCCGTATTGCTGATAGGTACTTTTGGCCCAACAATGTTACCAACGCCAGAAGCCTTCTTGCGCATCAAAGCCTCATAATCTTTAGTCTCTTTCCGTTTCGCTTCGACCTGAGCATCGAGATCTTTTTTCTTTGCTACAAGATCATCGGCAGATTCTTTGGCCTGTTTATTCAGGCATTAGCGTTGTGTTGAAGACATATAATCATGTAGAGAGACGCGCCTTCTTTTTCGCTGAAATTTCTTTTTGGACAGCATTGACTTGCTTGCTGAGACCGTTTGCTTCAAAGTCCACTGAAGTACCAATGGTTTGGTATTCTTAGAGGCAAAAAATTTGAATCAAAACAACGTACTCTTCACCCATTCGTTGTACATTTGAATAATTTCATCGACAATTTCGACCGAATGCCCTCTCTTCCGCTGCGATTCTCGAATTTCCTCTGCATTTCCTCCCTTGTTGTCGATAAAGTGTAGTACGTCGAGCGTCATTGTTGAAGTGTTACCAGAGTATGTGGTAGTAGAGAACAAAAATGTTTGACTCGATCGATTGGGCGCTAATTTATTTGCGATAAGCGCTTGGACTCGTGCGACCCTGAATTTCTGGAGAAAAAATCTAGATCTCCTTGTCAACTTGAACCACCACTTCGAAAACTGTGACATGGCCTTATACACCCTACGTCCCGGATATGCCATATATGCATCAGGCTTCATCGTTACGCAGGCCCAGATAAAAGAAATTGCCCGGAAAATTTGCCCAGAGAAAATCGTCAGCTACCGCGGTAGCGTTTCCGCCCTTCAGTGGCACGTCTCGGAGTGTCATCGTCACGAAATCTTCCGCCTCGACGAGAAGCTTCCTGCTAATGAGGACGAAACCCGCTACCTTTTTGTTGTTTATTTTTTACCTGCTCCTCGGAATTATCCTCCGGTGGTTCGCTGGTCAGACCAGTCTAAGAAGAAGTGGTGGGAATTGTTTGGTAGTGTGGAAAGTGTAAAAGATGCGGAACCGTTGACCATGATTTGGCCTTCCAATTTCGAGCGTAAGTCTATATGCCCGGATAGTGGCTTATTATTGTAATCTTTCTGATTCTCTGCGAACAGTTCCGGACTACATATCTGATGTACTCTGTCGAGTCATAAAGCACAAACCAGAAGCTCGCGATATCGTGAGGCTGGACAAGATCGAAAACGTCTTACTGCATTCAATGTCTCTTCAAGAGTATGAAGCGATCCACCCTCCATATCTTTCAAAATCTTCATCGCCTTTTGCCTCTGCAACGGAAGTTAGTACCAGCTCCGAACTTCGATGACAGTATCGAACCTTGTCACCGGCCTCAAGAGAGGATTTAATGCTGGCTTGAACGCTGATAAAAGCACTATGGGCATGTTGTGTAAGAGTTATAAGGGACTCGAGAGCGGCTTTCATCTTCGGTATGAGATAATGTGTCTTGAGGACGCTGTGAAAGGGAAGGCGGGAAAAATAATACGCGTAAATCGAGTATAGCGAGCAGGACGATGAGAGTCGCGTCAGCCTAGTGAAAACTGACCAAGTAAGAACTCCGCCATTCCTTGACGGTGCTCGATCGACCTCGATCTGGCCAAATCGAAGAGAAACCGATTGAAATCGTTTTGCCTCGACAGGGCTTGACTGCATGTTAGGTTAGGTAGTGCTGCCCCTGTAGGATTGCAGGCTCCATATAAGAGAGTGTACAGGAATCCCTAGAAAATCATAACATAGTGATACAAAGTTTTGCCATTGTTTTGCTACGTAGACTACGTTGCAGTACTGCCAAAAGTATGTACTATCGGTATGAGATTTCTTTGCAAACCGTCTACGAAAGCAGTCAGAATTGAACGTATCGAACAGGAGGTTGATACACGTACTTGCCATTCGAGAAATCCCCGATCTCCAAAGCTTTAATCTTTGGCGGAGCCTTGGTTTTGGTGTGGAAGAGTCCATCATAAGCAGGAACGGAGGGGTCGCTGACCGTTCACCTGTAGAATAAGAATAGTCTTCGAGTTCACAGAGTTCGATGACTAGGAGTAGAGTAAAAAATAAGAAGAGTATAAAAAGACTCGCCTAGATTACCATCTCGAGGAAGAACGAACAGCGAGAGCAGCATGATATGAGTAGAAAAATGATACGATCGTAACAAAATTCTGCTTGAAAGACCGTGTTCGTCGCGTCCAACGATGAGCAGTGTGTTATGACAAAAGTCAAGATATATCGGTGCACGTAGTCCTACTTCACTGCGAGTTCGTTATAGGGCACGAAGAACGAAGCCTTTAACAGAGACGAGATGGTCTTGGTACGAGTTCAAGAGAGAAATACCATCAAGCGCCCTGATGTGAGTACAAAAAAACCGGGGAAACCGTAATTAAGTAAGTACTGTAGAGAAGCATAATTCGTGGCCGAAGCTCATTCGTCCGGTTCCAAATTCGGTTCCAGCTCCAGTCGCGTCGGGGTACCTGGTACCCTCTTCCCTCTAGCGTGCGGCTGTGCCTTCGTTTAGAATCTTCGTCTTTGATTTGGATATAAGCAGAAGCTTGCCGACATTTGATCTCGAGAGCTCGGGGTTTTCTTCAAACGTCTAGCAGAAGGCAGTAAAATAGAACATTGCGTACTTACAGTATGTGAAATCTACTTGACGCAGCATACCAAGTACAATATTGACAGAACTTCCGTCCTCAGATCGTTGCTCAAAGCACACATGATTGCTTTATGCGTAGTATCATCGTTCAAGAGAAGGTGCATTTTTGTCCTTCCTCTAGTTTGTTCACTCTATCAGCTGGAAACGACGAGAGCACGGAAGCTCCATATCAATGCTCAACCGCGCGGTTCAAGACCATGATAAAGTTCTCGTATCTGTCAGAAGAAGGCTAGGAAGGCTTCCGTTTCCGTTTAGCAGCATTCAAATCTCCGGTAGAGTTCAGCTAACGCATGGCCAGCATGAAGAAGTCTGTGATCATCTATGTGGAGCCATACTAGTCTGTGGACACGAATCTGAAGGAACTGCTGTATCGAGTATATCGAAGACATACCTCAGGAGATATATGGAAGAGTAAAAGACACGACTACTAGTCGTGTCTTCAAGTATGGTGCGGACCTCACTTGAAGAGAGAGAGGAAATTGAATGACATACTGTAGGTCCTCGGTTTATGGCGTTGAGGATAAATAGCAACAGACTCCGAGATGCAGATGAATTCCGATAATTGAGTTGGATATTGAGAGAAACATATCCAGGCGATACGCGGCCAGTACAGAGTCCATGCCAGCAGCTCTGAGCTTCAAACAATTTTACACAGCAAAAAGATCAATCAATATAACATCGCATCGACTTGATGATGCATAGCCAGAAAACTCGAATGAAGAGGCAAGAAAAAAAAGATCCACCAAGGTAATTGATTATTGTATTGTGCGACGCCTACGTGGGAAGAGCTTCTTCTTTGCCCGCTTAGAAAAATCTGAGAAAGGAGGAAGATAATGAAAAGTAAAGCCAAACTAACCGGGACGAGACTTTGAGCTTGTCGTGCGAACAGGCTTCAACATGAAACAATCGCGAGCTTCTGGTTTGTGCTTTATGACTTGACAGAGCACATCAGATATGTAGTCCGGAACTGCTCGCAGAGAATTAGATATGTTATGATGATAAGAACATAAACACCATATAGACAGACTTACGCTCGAAATTGGGCGGCCAAATCATAGTCGACGGTTCGGCATCTTTTACACTGTCTACACTTCCAAACGTTTCCACTTCTTCTTCCACTTGTCTGTCCAGTGAACCACCGGAGGATGTTTCCGGGGAGCAGGTAGAAATCGAACAGCAAAAAATTAGCGGGTTTCGTCCTCATTAGAGGGAAGTTTCAGGTCGAGGCGGAAGATTTCGTGACGATGAGTCTCCGAGACGTGCCACTGAAGAGCAGAGACACTACCACGGTAGGCCGCGATTTTCTCTGGGCAAACTTTCCGGGCAATTTCTTTTATTTGGGCCTGCGTAACAGTGAAGCCTGTCACGTAGATGGTATATTCGGGACGTAAGGTGTATAAGGCCATGTCAAAAGTTTCGAAGTATATTATGGTAGTGACCAACGCCGCTAGGCATTTTTTGCGCTGACTAAGCAACGGCGCTTATTTTAAGCGCCAGTGCTTTTATTTATTGAATCCGATGGCACCAAGCAGCCGATAGGCCGTCCAACTTTGTACAAGGTACATAGTCCAGTTTTGCCCAACCGCCAAATTCTCATGCCCAAATGCGGCTCGATCATAAGATAAACACTATGATAAGAAAGTAAAGATTACTAAATCCGGAGCCTCCGCCCCATTCAATGTAAACCGTCGGAATCAAATTACTTTGAACTTTGCGTCAACGCGACACCTTTCCATTCACTTGCTAAGGCTTACGCAACACCTTACTCGCTTATGTGCTATGTCAAAGTCACCCCGCAAGCAAACATCCTCTGTACCTATACCAGCATGCTGAACAAATTCAATGTTGAAATACTCAATGAGTTTCCTTTTCCTTCTCAGTCTTTCGACAACTTCTTTCCAAAGTTGACATTCCTACAGATCCAACTCCTGGTACCTTTGAAGCAGACATTAATGATAGTTATATTGTTACTTTACATCATTTTGACTTGTACCGTTTCAATTTGTACCATTTTGTACAATGCATTGATTTCTTGAATAAATTAGGACTCTCTGGCTCCAGGTTAGATGCTGAGGATGGGGTGCACTCCGGCCTAATCCTTATCTCCCCTTTATCATATCATTTATCTTAAGATTGAGCCACATTTGGGCATGAGAATTTGGCGGTTTGAATACAAGTGTACATAGTCCTTGACTGTGGTTAGTAACTCCCCGGCAGGAAGGAAGAAAGGAAGCAAGGGGGCTCAAGAAATTAAGCACCCAACTGGGGGTAGGTTAGTTAGTCCAGTCACCAGGCCAAAATAAAAAAAAAAAATTCCACCCCCCCTATTTAGCCTCAGAATTGCATTGTGTGAGCTTAAAATTACTTCAAGAGCTTTGCCGAAGCATTAGCACCTTGTCTTGAAGCTGCTGACAGTGTTGGTAGTGTATCCCTCCAATAGCTCCAAGTTCCCATGCCGGGCGGTGGTGCCAACCATCCTGTTGTCTACCACATATTTAAGGTTCAATTGTTTTTTTATTGGAATGGTAATGCTACACATATAAAGTATATGAAATAATCCTTGTGAGAGTGTTTTGACAGTAGTAGTATCTGGTTGTACTAAAAGTAGTATGTATTTGACTACTATCTCATTTAGATATACCATATATAGGTGTAGGAATGCTTACATAGTATAGTAGTCCCCTCCAAATGTTCGAAAGAAAAAATTTTGACCTGCAGTCACTATTTTTTTTTTCTCAAGCCCCCTTGGAAGGAAGGTTTTATTACACGGCATGGTCCAAGTGCTGAACGCTGGATCAGTCTGCTACTTACAACTTTACATATGTATGAACTAACATCCCTACATCCATCCCCTATATAATCCGGACCCTAGCTTCCAGAACTCTTTGTCTTGATATTAACCTGTTTTACTCCCTTATCTCTTGTTTTCTCTATTTTCTTACATCCTTGTCTATTCATCTACTGTATTGATACAACCGTATGTTCCTGGGTTGTTATGCATCATGGTGAGAACTTGAAAAAATGAAGTTCCCAAGGCAAAAGTTGGCATTACAGAAAATTTTTAATGCCTTTTTTGGGTGTATTTTGGAGAATTTTTTGACTTTAGTGTTACAATTTCACCAAATTTGAGGTTCCTGGAGTGGAGTTATGCGTTATGATTCACAAAATGGCTAAGTTCCCGGGGCTGGCATTACGGTTATAGGAACTTACGGTTGTATCAATACAGGACTATCTCAATATACGCTTGTTCTGGCTTCAGCTTTTCAACTCACACATTGACTTGACTACCAGCAAGCTCATATGACAATCAGACTTGCTGCTGTCAACTACTAAGTTGATGTTGGCTCATACAACTAGACTCAGAACTCACCTTTGGGAGCTTTGGTATTCCCAATCCACCTGCTTCTTACTACTAGTCTCTGACTAGTCCACCTGCACACATATTTGATTGCGGATCTTGCCCGCCTTTCATACTAAAGGCCAAAAAGCTACTTTCAGTACCTTTCCCAAGACCATCAACCCCGGTCTTACAATTTGTGCCCATGTCTATGATTGTATACAGCAGGCTTATTGTGGACTTCAAGAGTTGTGGATGTGAATGAAGCCAATATCCATTCAACCTCATCAAGACAAGTCTTTATCTGTAGGAAATGTCAATCATGAGGATTGAACAAGATTGAACAACACCTTACTGTTGTGTTGAGTTGCTTGAAAATAAACCACCATCACTTTGGAACTTTTGACATGGCCTTATACACTTTATGTCCCAAATATACCATCTATGTGACAGGCTTCACTGTTACGCAGGCCCAGATCAAAGAAATTGCTCAGAAAATTTGCCCAGAGAAAATTGCCAGCTATCGTGGTAGCGTTTCCGCTCTTCAGTGGCACGACACGAAGTGTCATTGTCACGAAATCTCCCACCTTGATGAGAAGCTTCCTTCTAATGAGGACAAAACTCGCTACCTTTTTGTTGTTCATTTTCTACCTGCTCCTCGGAATTATCTTCCGGCGGTTCGCTGGTCAAACCAATCTAAGAAGAAGTGGAATTGTTTGGTAGTGTGGAAAGTGTAAAAGATGCGGAACCGTTGACCATGATTTGGCCGTCCAATTTCAAGTGTAAGTCTATATGCCCGGATAGTGGCTTATTATTGTAATATTTCTGATTCTCTGCGAACAGTTCTGAACCACATGTCTGATGTACTCTGTCAAGTGATGAAGCACAAACCAGAAGCTCGCGATTGTTTCATATTAAAACCTGTTCACAAGCCAACCCCAAAGTCTCGTCTTGGTTAGTTTGTCTAAACTTTCATTGTTTTCCTCTTTCTCAGATTTTTCAAATCGAGCAAGAAGAACTTCCCACCTAGGCATCGCGTGAGGAAACGTCGATCGTGAGGCTGGATAAGATTGAAAACGCCTTACTGCATTCAATGTCCCTTCAAGAGTATGAAGTGATCCACCCTCCATATCTTTCAAAATCTTCATCACCTTTTGCCTCTGCGGAAGTTGGTACCAGCTCCGAGCTTCGATGGCACCCATCACCGGCCTCAAGAGAAAATTTAATGCAGGCTTGAACACTGACAAAAGCTCTCTGGATCTCTTGGGTAGTAAGAGTTATGAGGGACTCAAGAGCAGCTTTCATCTTCGGTATGAGATAATGTGTTGAAAAATATGTAGAAGTAGGGAGAATCTCTAGTTGTGCGTGGGTGCCTGCACAAAAGAAACCTAAGCTTGAGGATGCTGTGGAAAACAGGGATAGAGACTGATAGAGAGGGCGAGGGGAAAAACGCATAAATCAAGTATAGCAAGCAGGATGATGAGAGTTGCGTCAGCTCAGTGAAAACTGACACGTCTTGGACCAAGCAAGGAAGGAACGGAGGGGTAGCCAGGCGTTCACCTGTAAACTTCGAGTCCACAGAGCTCGATAACTCACAGCAGAGTAGAAGATAAGAAGAACAATATGGAAAGAATTGCCTAGATGTACTACGAACTGATCTAAAACACTTGAATGATGCTTTGTCGATTGAAGCTGAACCAGAGAATCCACAAAATAAGAAAGACAACCATCTCAAACTCGAAGGAGAACGAACGGTGAGAACAGCAAGATATGAGTAGAAAAATGATAAAAGACTCACCAAGCCCTTATTGTGATACAATCGTAACAAAATTCTACTTGAAAGACCGTGTTCGTTGCATCCAACGATGAGCGCTAAGACGACCATCTCGAACTCGAAGGAGAACGAATGGTGAGAACAGCAAGATATGAGTAGAAAAATGATAAAAGACTCACCGAGCCCTTATCGTGATACGATTGTAACAAAATTCTACTTGAAAGACCGCGTTCGTCGCATCCAACAATGAGCCCCAGTCGAAAGCCAGGGGTCCCAGGTCGAGCTGGATCAAGCGAAATGGGCTCTATCAGTTTTCTCGTTTCTGCTCGGTTTTGCTCGACCTGGCGCAAAAATCCGGACTCTTTTTAGACAGAATGGAGCCAGTTTGAGCGAAAACGCCAGCGACAATTTGGCTCAATACCAGGTTGCATTTTATACTACTAGTAGCAAATATAGTACTACATTTTGGCTCATTCTCGCTCGTTCTCATAGAAATGGTTGCTCGATATTGCTCAATATCAATTGGAATACAATGCTAGCGATGCTTCTACAGACAACAAATGATAGCGAACAGAGCAGCGACAGTGAATCAGACATACAGGTAACAACATTGAAAAATGGATAATATAGTCAGAGATACCTGATTATCGTTAGCGCTTCTGAATATGCGGAGTGGGCAACAAACAGCTCACTGAATTCATTTGAGGAGACAAGTAGCATGCTGAGTAAACTAGGAATAACACAGAAGAAATGTGTGAGCAACCAAGATGCATGAATAACAAATGATAACTAACAAAAATGATGTGCATTGTGGATGAATCGTTCAGTGAATAATGTTCTGTGAAGCGAAATATGAGCAAAGAAATGAGAATGAAGATGCAAAGATGTACAAGAATTGTGATGAATTATAGCCCTATAGTTGCAGTTGAGTAGATCAGTAGTTATCGAAGATGGCAGCACAATATGTTCACGTACCGGTTTGGCCATTTCTGCATCTTCTACATAGGTGCCTGCAACAGTGGTTGAGATCTTCAATTATAGTGTATTGCAGATGTTTAAAAGGATAATGGGGAGGAACGACATGATGGAGAGGAGGAAAGAGATGGTGACGTGGAAACGAAGTGGCTCAGGCTGAGTTTATAATAACTTGTCAAAATTTTGGGGCCCCAAAGTTTTCAAGCTGCTCAATAAATAAGTTATCACTAAGCACTTGTAGCTAGTAATTTAGCTCGAGTTGGCTCGACACGGCTTGACACAAAACAAAAAAACTGTTGATTATTGCTTGAGATCGATTTGAAAACATTGAGAAAGTAAAAAGAAATGATGCAGCTGATCTCGCTCAATCTGGCTCGACGTGTGAATGATTTCGCTCAATCCGGCTCAACCTGGGACCCCTGGCTTTTCACTGGGGATGAGCAGCATGTTATAGGAGACGAGATGCTCACGTGGAAATTGTGTTGCTTAAGCTTATACATAAACCACCATCACTTCGAAACTTTTGACATGGCCTTATATTGCCTTTTGCATATGGTTCTGGGGGTCGATGGTTTTTTTGAACTTGTTTGTTTGGGTCGAAATGAATTGAAAACTATGGAAACCAAAGGCCCAGGCCGAAAAGAATATAGGCCTTAATTCATTTCGCATAGCCCCCCATTCATTTGCAGCCCAAATAAACACGGAAATAATTTCGGCTGACACCCAGAACCATATGCAAAAGGCAATACACCTTACGTCCCGAATATACCATCTACGTGACAGGCTTCACCGTTACGCAGGCCCAGATAAAAGAAATTGCTCGGAAAGTTTGCCCAGAGAAAATCGCGCGCTACGGTGGTAGTGTCCCCGCTCTTCAGTGGCATGTCTCGGAGACTTATCGTCACGAAATCTTCCGCCTCGACCTGAAACTTCGCTCTAATGAGGACGAAACCCGCTAATTTTTTGCTGTTCAATTTCTACCTTCTCCTCGGAATCATCCTCCGGTGGTTCACTCGCTAGACAAGTTGAAGAAGAAGTGGTGGGAAACGTTTGGAAGTGTAGACAGCGTAAAAGATGCGGAACCGTCGATCATGGTTTGGCCGCCCAATTTTGCACGTAAGTCTGTCTATATACCTGAATATTGGCGTTTATGTTCTTATTATTATAACATTTCTGATTCTCTGCGAGCAGTTCCGGACTACATATCCGATGAACTCTGTCAAGTCATAAAGCACAAACCAGAAGCTCTCGATTGTTTTATGTTAAAACCTGTTCGCAAGACAAGCTCAAAGTCTCGTCCCGGTTAGTTTGGCTTTGATTTTCATTATTTTCCTCTTTTCTCAGATTTTTCTAAGCGGGCAAAGAAGAAGCTCTTCCCACCTAGGCGTCGCACGATACAAGTACCTTGGTGGATCTTTTTTTTCTCGCCTCTTCATTCGAGTTTTCTGGCTATGTATCATAAAGTCGATGCTATTAATGCCCCCCGTATTGCCTGGACTCAGATATGCTACCCGGTTCTTTCTCGCAATACTTCTCTCAGCCCAACTCAATTATCAATACCCAGCACTATCCTCGAAATCCGGCATTGTCAAGCGCGTGTAATGGATTCTGAATTCTGGAATCGGAATTCATCTTCACCCATTCGTTGTACTAGGGATCCGCACCGTACCGTATACAATAAAAATATGGTATACGGTGCACCAGATACCGGCCTGCAAGGTCCCGGTCAATACTAATATTGTACATTTGAATAATTTCATCGACAGTTTCGACCGAATGCCCTCTCTTCCGCGGTGACTCTCGAACTCCCTCTGCATTTCCTCCATTGTTGTCGATAAATTCTAGTACGTCGAGCATCGGTAGTGGAAATGTTTGACGATTGAATCGATTGGGCGCTAATTTATTTGCGATAAGCGCTGCGACCTTGCTTCTCTCTGAATATACTTCTCTCATCATGGACCAAGTTCCCGAGGACAATGATGACGCTAGTCCACCGGAAATGTGATTATTCTGATTTCTGAAGAGAAAATCTCGCTCTAGCCTTGTCGACTTGTAATTATCGTCCCACAGCCAGCTGTCCAAACGCTCAACTGTTACGCCCCGCTATGGTGGCACTAGTGGCAACTTGACGACTCGGTACATCCAGTCATCTTCTCCAATGCCTCTAGGTGAGCGGTTTTCTATATATCTTTTTCTTCAGTCGTCCACTGTCCAACACTGCCCGTGTGACGATTTTCAACCGAATGCTTTAGGAAGTGCCGTCTGAAACGAATTCTTTTGCTCTGTCGATACCCGGTTCTCTGACTTTTTTTCCTCCTTCATTTGTTCGTTTTCGAATCTTCATCTAACTGCGATTCATGACTAGTCACTGATTCATGCTATACTAGGCGCCACTGTCTATATTCCCTCTTGTACTAGCGTAGTCTGCCAAGCCAAGCCAAAAATCCATGCTTGTGAATATTGGTCATTCTGAACGTCCACAGTGCGAATGCAATGTTCAACATCGCCGCCGTATATATTGAGCGCCAAATGGTAGGCGCTAAAGACCTTCCAACAAAAGGTTACAGGGATGATCATTGGTTACGGAGATTCTTCTTGACATTTCCTGTGCTTTTAGAACGAAACAGATGCCCTGCTCAAACATGAGCATATGTTGCAATGAGTAAGGATGACAAGACGTTCTTCTACAATGGTGAGAGAAATACATGACTATCGTACATGGGCAAAACTAATTATACATGTACAGGTAGTAGGAGTATCTTCCAAGTCCGATCTTGGTAACGAAATAATGGTATGCAATATACAGGTATCGACGAGGATGTTCAAGCACAGATTCATCGGACATGAAGCCTGAGGGTTGGTATCTCCTTCAGAACCACATCGAATCCCGCGAACACGCAATGTCCTCGAAGACAATCTATCCGACGTATTCCGACCGCTTTCTCCTCAAGTGACCGCGGTATACTATGTTCCAACTCCTTGTCACACCGCTCTTCAAAGGCCTTCTGAATCGCCTCGCGATTCTCCGGCCGGTCCCGCTCCATCTCTTCCTCGCTCATCTTCTCCCGAAGGGCGAGATAGAGCCGGCGAAGGAGGTTGCCGACAGTGAGCCCCATCTCCTCCTTAGTCTCCCTAATGTGGATGATGAGAGGGAGCTTTGAACACACGATGTCGACCTGCGATATCGGTGGGGCTGTCGCTGCTTCATGCGACAATGAGCTATCCAATGACCACTCCCCGGGTTCCCGAGAGAGGTCGATAGTAAATCCGAGGCTCGATTTGAACCTCAGGCTGTCCGAGATGGTTACAGCTCCTGGTAACGCTGGGGGCGGTGTGAAGGGCTCTGGCGACCCCGAAGACGTCGGTGAGTGAGGCGTAGCACTAAACTGCTCGTTGCTGGTCGCCCAGTGAACGGTTTTTGACATCGTAAACTATCATGAACTGTGAGCGGTCTCAACCTCGAAACGCGACGAGCTAATCACCTTATACTGGATTTAGTGACGTTTGGATGAATAAGTGAATTGATTCAAGACAGGAGATCGACTGCGAAACGTAAAGACTGAGCGCAGGGCGTTGAGGGTTTCTTGTACGTTCCCCGACGGAAGTCGCACTTTCTTATATACAGCTGCTGTGACATACTGTAGAAAGATTGGGTATGCTGTTCCGTATCAAGGATTTTAGTACGAATTACACTCAGTGACTCATTGTATTGTTACAGCTTTCTTTGCTAATGTGATCATGTCAGGACCAGTGCGAATATCTTTAAGAAGCACGTCCCAGGGCCCCTCAACATCAATCATCAGCCTTAGGTCCAAATTAGGCCATCTTGCTCGGGAGACCGACGAAACCTGCTGTGGAAGGAAATCTGTCATAATGTTATGTCAAAGTCACCGTGTTGAAAAATGAACAGAATCTTCAATAATGTCAAACCTAAATCCTATAATATAATCGCGGCTCGTCGCAGACTCGCAGTACTGTCGTCCACCACTTTAACCTTACTTTCTTTAGGAGATACAATAATGTCACCGTATCAGCCAGGCCTCGACTAACGATAACAGCTTTCAATCTTCAGATTGGAACATGCATTTGCAGGTGCACATGCACGAGGCTCTGATCCTGTTTTGGAAACAGCGCCGTGACGGTCGCTGGTGGACGAGTCTTCCATTTATCAGGACCTCAGCATGAATCTCCCGCTGATTCATGCACTCTCTGTGTTACTCACAAAATTCAACTACAACCAACTGCGATTGCATCGCTCTGTGGGCCGTAGCATCATAGGGCCGTGGCAGCTGGTGAGCACTACCTAGCTCCATCCATGCTTTTTCTATTATTGAAGCTCAATACTGACTCGTCCACTCGTCCTTTAGATCTTCAGTCATTCCCGGAGGGCGGGATGTCGCAAGAAACCGGTATTACGACAGCGTATGGTAAAATCTCGAAGATGATCCATGGAAAATCAGTGTGAGATGTTTTTTACGAAGTTAGCACTGGAAAGCCAACACGATGTCTTGTTTATTAGCTCGATTAGTCTACTTGGATATCTCGATTCCTCGGAACATGGAAGTTACGCCACCTGTGGGTCCATCCACATCCAACTTGTAGGCTATCCAGCTGAGCAAATGCAACGGCTACGCATTTCCCCATGAAATAAATTGTCAATGACTGTAATCTGGCTGTGGCTCGGCGGGCTCGGGCTGGGCACTGAGCATTTGCCTCATTCCAAATCCTCATAAACCTTCATCTTCAGTGCCGGATTTGGAGATTTACGTTTCGCAGAGTCCTTTATCTTCCCTTATAGATGAAAATAAATTGTTCAACAGCGCGCCAAAAATGCGAGTCAAATTTCAGCGAAAGCCTTTGGCGTAATCGTCGAGGAAGAAAAAGTTTTTCATACTTGTAGCTCCTTAACCTGTTATCAGCTCCGGCTTGATAGTAATTTATCAAACCCCATCCACACTTATAGGTGTACTTCATGCCTTCTTGGTGAGCTGTCTACGTTCACTGCTTCTAAGTTGCATTGAGATGATTCTGCATATGACGGAGGCACCGTAACTGTAGACTCTAGAGTATCCTACTGTAAAGTGCGTCTTGCGAGTTGCAGCATAACTCTTCTCCATGCCTGATTAACAATTGATACCCTGTGTCTAGGACTGCGTTCGAGCGAAATGAAGGAAAGATTCATCAAATGTTATAGCTTGACTGATGATTCGAAGAACTGTTATTTAGGTTCCTCCCTCGAAATACAATGTCAATTTTAGCTCACAGTGGCTCAGGAGTATGTGCTCTCTAAACCCTTTTCCTGGAGTATGACACCTTAATAATCGAGTCGAGATTTACTCGTCCAATCCTCGATTCTTTGAATTACTTATTGAGTGCTGTACCCGTTTTGGGTCATCCTGCATCAACTTTCACATATCTGATACGTTCTATATAGAGTGGATATAGAGGGGATGATAGATGAGACACGTAGGATGTCCTCGTGCATCGACTTGTGGAGGGTGAAATGCGGGAAAGTATTAGTTTCAGGGTAAAATCAACCAGCCACAGCGTATTCAGAAATCTTGAAGACGACTTACTTAGTCTAAATTATATGGCATCTGTGTGGGTTCCTTTGGTAAAGAGTCGCACTGACATCGAGGAGCGAGAGAGGCTATAGAGGAAACCGGGAATAGAGGATGGCAGCGCGGAGAGAAAAATCAAGGTTCAACGCTCTTGATACTCCGGGATGTTGAGGACCTCTTCGTGGTCTTTGTTCCAAAGGCTATTTATTTTATAGCGAATGATTGAACCCAAATTGAACCGAGATGCTTTCCTATACGCCAGAGGCGGATCAAATATCTACTGTATGCTCCCGACATCGCGCCATCAAACTCTTTATCGAGAACCGTGACGCTCGTTTAGATGACTGAAGCAAGCTCCTAGGCTCTTATCTGCTTCTATTGATTACATGACCTCCAGTAAAATGTCCAGCTTGAAATAAGCTTTCTTTTCTCCTTGGATCTGGACGTCTGACGTCAAACGTACTACTGACTGTCAGTGTACTTTCGACGCTATAGGATAAAGCGGGACTTTACTCTATCCATAGTGACACTAAGATCTAATGCCTCGTCCGTTTCAGCCTTTTGAATCGGTCTCTTCCATTTTCGGCCAATTTCTTATGAAGGTATAAAAGCTAGAGCACCACCCAATTCATTCGGATCCTCTTAATCAACTTCCTATCTTTCTGTTGCGCTTGCAGCGAGTGTAACCGTGTTCTATGACGATGCGCCTCTCCTCCATAGCTCAATTCTTCGTCATTCTCTCTGTTACTAGTGCACTGCCTACGGTGAGGATAAATCCTTGATATTAATACTGATCGTTTCAAATCGCTCAGTTTCAGAAGTACAATCAGCAGCGAAGCGCCGATGCTAATGTACCTGTTGGACTGCCTCAGGTTCATACGGTAAAGTTAATCGATTCATTTTTAAAACCTCATCTTTTGAAAACACCAATTCAGAACGAGCAAGTCAGTCAGGCTCCTCGTAATAATGAGCTAAATCTGCTTTGGGAGCGCATCTACGAGAGTCGACCCGGTCCACCTTCCTGGATCGGCAAGCCTGAAGTGTCGGCTATATCACCACTGGTCCGCCACGAGCTCGAGTACAGGCCCTCTCCACCTTCGTGGAAGCGTGCTGAAAGCATTGAACGTGCTGTGGACCTTCTGAAGGGAGGGTGGAAACGCGAGTCCGACCCTTCCAGCTCGCTGGCTCCTCCTTGGGATCTTGGTTCTATCGAGCGTGCTTCTCTTCTGTCCGGGAAGGAAGCAGAACCCTCAGAACAGAGTCCCTCATCTCCTTCGTGGAAAACGCGACTCATTCACAATGGAGCATGCTTCTCCTCCTAGCTGGAAGCGTATCGACCAGAATTTACCTAAACCTCCTCCTTGGAAGGCATCTACTGTAGTTTGACTCGTACGTTGACCATGCGGGATGCTTTATCAAGTTACGGTATAGAATCTGTTCGGCAATCTTCGACTGGTTTTCATCTCCCCTCTTTAAAGTACCGAGTTTTGAACCGTCAAGGACCCATGGTCCTTCGTTCGGCTCCTAGGACAATCTATCTCATGTTCACTCGCGTTCACTCACTTCCTTGATTTATCTTTTCAATTCTGAGGTTTATCATACATTATACAATGTCTTCCCGTACCTACGACACGCTACCTGTTGCATTTAATAGTTGCATTATCCAGAAAACATAATACAGTGACAATTTGAATTACATCGACCAACATACGTTAATCGGAAGTTATCGAAAGCTCTTCAGCATGCATCTCCAAAACAGAATGCATAAACAGCTTTTCACGCAATGACTTGCGCTCTGGGCTACTGGCGTCGCCAGCGTTAAGCTCTTGGCCATGATTCCATCTGCGATAGAAACCTTTCCCTTCCGCACTGGCATCCAAGAGAGCAAAGAGTGTCCACTCTGCACTCTCTTCGGCGGAAACGGTAGTCGCTTGGACGAAGAGGTCAAACAATGGTCTAAAGGGCGTAAATAACCAGTAGGATCGGAAAGCAAAATCCAATTGCGCTGTCCTAACTACGCCTGGACAGATGGTCGTCAGTATATATTCGAGTTGCTTGAGAACCAGAGAACAATCTACCTGGCCAGTTATGTGAAAATGAGATTCCACGCTCGCGAGAGGCAAATTCCTGCAAGAAGTCAGAAAAAAATGCAAGTTCTAATATAAGGAAGTCACCTCAATCATAATGTCCATATATACTGCACTAGCAAGGCCGGTCTGAAAAGCTTTAAACATCCTGCCGAGTACCCCAAGATTCTTGAAACCAAAATCACTGGGATTAACAGGCCACTTAATCCCAGAACCGAGAATAGACAAGAATTTTGCATCCTGTTCATTATCTCGAGCATTCCTCAAAAGAGGCATCAGTTCAAACGCCATTTTGAACCGATGGTAGTACCGCATCATGAGCTGAAGATCGAGGCCATCCATGGTATCAAAACTTTTGAAATAGTTCCCGTAACCTGCAGAGAATACTAAAAAGTTGATTCTCTGACCCTGAGTTCTGAGTAGCTTGTGGATGTTTTCGGAGGCAGTCCGTACGCTTCTGAGACTAGACGCGTCGCAGAATACGAACTCACGTAAGAGCTGCTGTGAGTCTGAGCCGAGAGTGTTGTTAGCCTCTTCATCGCGGTAAGCTAAAGGCTTCGCCAGCGATTCAAGAACTTTGACTCCGTCGAGTCGATTTCGGCCTGCGATGATGACGTGAATCCCTCCATTGGTATATCTGGCCAACAGAACCGCAACCTCTGCAGCAATTCCGCCTGTCCCTCCTATGAATACGGCGACGGGGATGTAATCAGGGCGGAAGGAAGCGTTCGAAGAGCGTGCTTCCACAAGAGACGGCATAGAGGACAGACTGTGATATGGCTAGCTTGATATACCCTCGAAGCGTGCCGAAAGTACACGTCACCCTAGCTTGACGCGTAGCAGAAGATATCAATCGCGTTATATGGAGGCGAAAGGCGTTGCGTAGACAATCGGAGTTTATAATCGGGATCACCCGACGGATTATCCGCTTCACAGTATTAAGAAAAAATATCCCAATTTTGTCCTAGGATACTGTACAGCTTTTTCTTTGAACTCCTGTGAGTATTTTTGGATTATGGGTATTAAGAAATGCTTGACAATTGTGACTGTTACATGAAGGAGTGAGGACTTCTCACTTTTGAAATGATCTGATTGGCTGTCGAAGATTTATCCGCGTGACTTCTGTATAACTCATCCTCACGGAAGTACGGCTGGCTTTGGGAGACTGCAGAAATCCTGACTTCCTGTATTGCTGTTGAGCGCCGAGCTACAGCGAGCTACCGATGTGTCCTAATAAACACACATAAACAAGGTTGTCAGAATCCTGACCTAACGATTACAATGCAGTTCACTGTTAACCTTCCCGCGTGTGCTACGCGTCAAGCTATGGTGACGAGTACTTTCGGCACGCTTCGAGGATATATCAAGCAAGCTAGCCATATCACTGTCTGTCCTCTATGCCGTCTCTTGTGGAAGCACGCTCTTCGAACGCTTCCTTCCGCCCTGATTACATCCCCGTCGCCGTATTCATAGGAGGGACAGGCGGAATTGCTGCAGAGGTTGCGGTTCTGTTGGCCAGATATACCAATGGAAGGATTCACGTCATCATCGCAGGCCGAAATCGACTCGACGGAGTCAAAGTTCTTGAATCGCTGGCGAAGCCTTTAGCTTACCGCTGATGAAGAGGCTAACAACTACTTCCGGCTCAGACTCACAGCAGCTCTTACGTGAGTTCGTATTCTGCGACGCGTCTAGTCTCAGAAGCGTACGGACTGCCTCCGAAAACATCCACAAGCTACTCAGAACTCAGGGTCAGAGAATCAACTTTTTAGTATTCTCTGCAGGTTACGCGAACTATTTCAAAAGTTTTGATACCATGGATGGCCTCGATCTTCAGCTCATGATGCGGTACTACCATCGGTTCAAAATGGCGTTTGAACTGATGCCTCTTTTGAGGAATGCTCGAGATAATGAACAGGATGCAAATTCTTGTCTATTCTCGGTTCTGGGATTAAGTGGCCTGTTAATCCCAGTGATTTTGGTTACAAGAATCTTGGGGTACTCGCAGGATGTTTAAAGCTTTTCAGACCGGCGCTGCTAGTGCAGTATATATGGACATTATGATTGAGGTGACTTCCTTATATTAGAACTTGCATTTTTTTCTGACTTCTTGCAGGAATTTGCCTCTCGCGAGCGTAGGAATCTCATTTTCACATATACTGGCCAGGTAGATTGTTCTCTGGTTCTCAAGAAACTCGAATACACACTGACGAACGTCTGTCCAGGCATGGTCAGAACGGCGCAATTGGATTTTGCTTTCCGATCCCATTGGTTATTTACGCCCTTTAGACCATTGTTTGACCTCTTCGTCCACGCGACTACCGTTTCTGCCGAAGAAAGTGCAGAGTGGACACTCTTTGCTCTCTTTGATGCCAGTGCGGAAGGGAAAGGTTTCTATCGCAGATGGAATCATGGCCAAGAGCTTAACGCTGGCGACGCCAGTAGCCCAGAGCGCAAGTCATTGCGTGAAAAGCTGTTTATGCATTCTGTTTTGGAGATGCATGCTGAAGAGCTTTCGATAACTTCCGATTAACGTATGTTGGTCGATGTAATTCAAATTGTCACTGTATTATGTTTTCTGGATAATGCAACTATTAAATGCAACAGGTAGCGTGTCGTAGGTACGGGAAGACATTGTATAATGTATGATAAACCTCAGAATTGAAAAGATAAATCAAGGAAGTGAGTGAACGCGAGTGAACATGAGATAGATTGTCCTAGGAGCCGAACGAAGGACCATGGGTCCTTGACGGTTCAAAACTCGGTACTTTAAAGAGGGGAGATGAAAACCAGTCGAAGATTGCCGAACAGATTCTATACCGTAACTTGATAAAGCATCCCGCATTGTCAATGTACGAGGCAAACTACAGTAGATGCCTTCCAATGAGGAGGTTTAGGTAAATTCTGGTCGATACGCTTCCAGCTAGGAGAAGCGCACTCCATCGTGAATGAGTCGCGTTTCCACGAGGGAGGTGAGGGATGTTCCGGGTATTCTGCTTCCTTCCAAGATGAAAGAGAAGCATGCTCGATAGAACCAAGATTTCAAGGAGGGGCATGCGAGCCGGAAGGGTCGGACTCGCATTTCCACCCTGCCTTCGGGCCGTCCACAGAACGTTCAATACTTTCAGCACGCTTCCACGAAGGTGGAGAGGGCCTGTACTCGAGCTCGTGGCGTAAAAATGGTGATATAGCCGACACTTCAGGCTTGCCGATCCAGGAAGGTGGACCAGGTCGACTCTCGTAGATGCGCTCCCAAAGCAGATTTAGCTCATCATTACGAGGAGCCTGACTGACTTGCTCGTTCTGAATTGGTGTTTTCAAAAGATGAGGTTTTAAAAATGAATCGATCAACTTTACCGTATGAACCTGAGGCAGTGCAACAGGTAAATTAGCATCGGAGCTTCGCTGCTGATTGTACTTTTGAAACTGAGCGATTCACCGTAGGCAGCGCAATAGCAACAGAGAGAATGATAAAGAATTGAGCCGTAGAGGAGAAACGCATCGTCTTAGAATACGGTTACACTCGCTACAAGAGCAACAGAAAGATAGGAAGGTGATTAAGAGGATCCGAATGAATTGGGTGGTGCTCCAGCCTTTATACCTCCATAAGAAATTGGACTAAAATGGAAGAGACCGATTCAGAACCCTAAAACAGACGAGGCAGTAGATTCTGGTACTGGCAATGTCTTCAGATAGTATTGTAATAGCATATTTGCAGCTTGATAAAATGCGCTTTGACACCCTGAGAACTTCAAGCTTTCCAAGTTAAAAACCAATGTCGTCTAATCATTAAGCATGCACTTCCTTCCGAGGTTAAGAGAGCAATTGAATCTCGTATATTCAAAAAGCAGTCATCAATATCATAGTCCTGTACATAAAACGTCGTACGCGGTGGGACTCGAGAGCAACACAGAGATCTAATCCATCCAAGAACCCTTCACCTCGTCACTATGCAATGCGACGCGCTTTCGGAATCAGAGCCCAGAGACCAAACATCGTGCACATCATTGTGACCAACCTAATCATCAATGAATATTTACATCGCATAAAATCGCAGTGACAACTTACAAAGGCTGCAGAGATTTAATGTCATATTTTGAGGCCAGGATACCAGTCAAAAAGGGCAAGGCAGCGGCTAGAGGTCATCAAAATATCTACACTGTATAAAATTACAGTGACGACTTACAACCAGTCATCCCCCGTAATCCACCCCATACACACAGTGAAAAGATAAGTAGGGAGGATTTGTGCGCCGTGCCCGACCATGATGGGATACATAGGTCCAAGGAATATTCCGATGCAAGCGATCTGATGAAGTTCGAATTACGAAGGGATTTAACAGGACGAAGGAAAGATTGCTTACTGCAATAGCGTTTTCGATAATAGATGGTACAATCCAAATTGTGATTTCCAATCTGAAAGTGCGAATGAGAGCACAGTCGCAAATCGTGCTTGATCTGTATACATACCCGATAGAAAGTAGCATGTAGAAGAAAACCACCTTGCGTTCACCGACCTAACAGGGATATTAGCGAAAGGTCAGCTACAGAAAGTCACACTACCTTCTTGTTAACATTATCAGTGCGAGACGGCCGATAGTAAGCCCTAGAGACATTTGGAAGTCATACTCATAGCCGCTGAGGTTGATACGTATACCCACCTCCAAAGAATCCAGAAGAGATATATCCAGCGCTGGCACCGCCATCACGCTCCCGAATGATAAAAGTTACAATCCAGCCTGATTCGAAACACTCGCATAAGCATTCGCTGCAATGAAAAAAGACTACTAGGCTTGCCTCCAATAGTCACCTCCACTCCGATGTAAATTAGGGCAAAATGGCCAAGAAATGGACAGCCCGAATGTTAAATATCTGGCGGTATAAATTATGCGATGTCGAAGCTGCATTGAACGTGTTTTCGTCAGGTTCTTGGCCTGCTTCCAGCAGGACGTCTGAAGTAGATACAATGAGACACGTCTGTGAAGCAGTAATTCCCTCACCTTCTTGGCGTTTGAATCGAAAAACGGCACAAAGAATAGCCGTATTAGATACCGCAATCCCAGCAGATATCATATAGTGGAAAGACCAATGACGGGTCTGAGAAAATTGTGTTGCAACTAGCGGGGAGCACAAAGCTCCCATGCCTATTTACAAACTTAATCTCTCCGACCCATTGAAAGGATATATACTCTTACCGTAAGACGCATGTAACATCATCAACTTGGTCGATTTGTTTTTTTTAAGACTTCCTACGAATCCGTTCGCTTGTGCGCTCTGGCCATAATCGTCAGTGATACGGAAGCTTGAACGACAATCAGCTGAAACTCACCTGAAGGCTCATTCCAAATCCAGCCAAAAAGAAAGAAAGAACCATCGCAGGAAATGGTGGAGCAGGGCCTTGAATGGCATATGTAACAAGTTGGAACAAAGACCCAAGGACCATAACCTGTAACAGGCGATGAGCATGGTCTCCGATATTCGGAAAGAAGACGAACCTTGCCGAAGCCGATTCGTTCGTTAAGCCAGACATTCACTCCAGCCCCAATGATAAAACCCTGGAATTGAAGTAAATGGAAGATAATCATGAAAATACAGTATGATTATACTCACGAAACAGTTGAACACAAACAACAGCGATACGACAGCAAACCCAACCTAGAAAGTCGTTCAATAATGATATAGAGGAAGTTATACTGAAATAGGCTAAAATACAACTCACTGCATAGTAGGTTTGAATGACGGGAAGAAGAGGTCCTACAGATCCATCATTCCAGCCTTCCAAAAAGAAACACCAGCAAACAGCGACAAAGTGAAGAATGCTCCTCCTGTTCTCTGTTCGAGTAGTTTGACTCGCTGCAGCAGGCGATTCCTCGTACTGCAACTGCTGGACATTACCGAGTATCCCAGTGACACTTCCAATCGTCTGGGTCCTAGTCGCGGGAACTTGATTTTCATCCTTGCCAAAGGATGAAATAATCGTTTCTGCTGCTGAATCCGCCCGGATGAAGGAAGGACGTCGCGTGCGCTCAGAGAGATACGGATAGATACTTTGGGTAGTAGAGTCTTTCCCTATAGTTGATAGGCGCCTTGCATCAACATTTGCACCAGTAGATGCAATGATCGATGCAGCACGGTATTTTGGGATGCCTATTGGAGATACGGAAAACTCAGCTGTGTCGTCTCCTACAGCGAATTCATCCATAGACAAACTGTCTCCTGCATGTAGATCTGTTTTGGGGTCGGAATTCTTGTTTACCGTGTATGTGGGAGTAGCTGTGGTAGCGAAAGACATTTTGTTTGAGGCTGAGTGCAAAAACCCAAGGAGAGAGGAATGTCGAAGAGGGTTGCTGTTCGCAATATTTATCCTACCAGGCAAAGTGAAGTAGGTCCGGTATCGAATGACAGTAAATGTCATTGTTTTAAGGGTCCTTGTATGCTTGGAACTTGGAATGACTTTTGTCTAGGTCGGCAGCCTTGAGGTAGAGATTTGTGTACGTACAGAAATGGCCCATGAGACCAAGATGTGACCCGCTAATAGCCCCGGGTCTCGCATCGTATCCTGTACGAAACAGAAACATACTTACGCTCGACCAAAGACCGCATACAAGTTTTCAATCACCCTCTCTTCATTTGAGCATGCGATTTTTCCATGACGGTACGGTCGTGAGATTGTGTATACCAGAGAGCCCCAAGACCCGATGAAAGGCTGACGATAATGCGACACGTAAAAATGAAGAACATGGTGATTTGACTTGAAGAAAACAACTCAAAGTCGGTCCAAGAAAACCGATCCATAGATGCCTATATTTCTTCCCTATATCTCTCCACTCAGATGGCGATAGCTTTCTACCCGATTTCCGCTTTCCAAGTACCCTTGAAAAAGGCTGGCAATCTTCGCGGAAACCGTCCGGTCATTATTGTTGAGACTCGTTGCACTTGTATTTCTGAGGAAACACCAGTGTCAGAATTTCGCAGTGCGCTCGGAAGTACATCAAGTCAAGTATATGTAAAGCAAACCTCATACTACTCCAGGTCACTATCCGAATCGTCATCGTCCTCTGAATCATCGTCATCGTCATCATTCTTCGAATCGCCCTTATCCTCGTCGTCCTCAACAGTGCGGATGAAGAGACCCGCATGACGAAGGTATTCCAGCTCTCGGTGGGTATCTTTGCTGATTAAACCCGAGCCGATACGAAGACAAAATGTCTGCAAACATTCCACCCCGATCTCCTTCCTTCGAACAGTATCCGGGATCCATCGCGATACAAGCATATTGATGAGCGCTTGCTCATCCAGACAATCTCTGTTCCATACACTGAGTGCCAGTTGCTTTAACTCAGGTAGGTTCGGTCTGGCCTTTGGGGTGCGATGAAGAGACAGAGCTGGCGCTGGTAAGCTGGCATGGAGGGATTTAAGAAACTTCGACGAAATCGTGCCGCGACCTCTATCCGATTCATCATCATCTTCCGATATAAGCAAGTTCTACAATGATGGCAAACACTCGAGCAAGTGTATGGCGTCCGAATCCGACATTGGGATCGCTTCTAAGTGCAGCGTTGTAAGAGTGCATCCTGAACGGTCAATGAATATGTCAAATGCTTGACGCGGCCACTCTCCGTCATAAGTGCTTGTCCAACATCGCCCAGGCCATTCCGCGAAAAGCCTGCAGGGACTGATATCGTTAACATTCGTAGATACGAATTTTGCAAAGATAGAACCTCTAACAGAGGTAAGGTGAGCGATGAAAGAAGCAGATTAAGCATGTGTAAGATTTGTCCGCATTAGTCAGGAAGAAAAACGGATAAGGAACGAAGGTCGGATATCTGATTCACAACAGCAATTTGCTGTTGTGCGTCTTGACGCGTCATAGAAACGCAAACTGTAGCAGACTGACCGAAGATTGGGACAGAATTCCAAAGCTCGGAAAGCAGACCCATTGCCTGGTCTCAACCTTAGATGCGTTATCTGTGTCCAGGGGAAGTTGCCTGAAAGTCTGGCGGACTTTTTGGGGATCGCAATTGATAGTGAGGGAATGGAGAGAAGGTGCGTCTTGGACCAGATATAAATGTGGAAGAGTGTTCAAGGCTTCAGGGACGTCTGAAAGATCTCAAGATCTTTGAGATGGGTCAGTTGCCCGAGAGACAACAAACTAGGCCATAGGCGTTCAGAGAAACGACAACAGGTGAAAGAGACGGAAATCCATCGATGGGAGTGTTGGAACCAAGGTACGCAGGAGATGATGTTCGTGAACGACATTGCCATCCGGGGCATTGCTCTGGGCGCGTTGCATGGTGATCTTCAAGGTGAGAGGATACTGTTTCGATAGAAGAAGATGATGTCCTACAGGAATCTGTATAGTCATATGCATCCTCTACACTGGGGTTTAGGTTTAAAGACAAGTTGGCCCAGAATTTTGGACTGCGACGGATGATCTCTCGCCATTGTGCACATACACTGCTCAGTGTAAAAGCAGGTGCATCCACGAGATCACTTCCCTCTGTGGAAAAGAAGGACGCTACGTCCCAGCAGCAAAATCCAAAAATATGGTCCAGAAGCTCCGTCGGCAGTTTTCGAATTGGAGCCATGAGGGACTGGCAGTCCTCCCTGAGTTTCTCCAATTCTTCGCGTTTCATTCGAAGAGCAACGATTTCAGACTGCATACGAAGGATTTCAGCACTAGTGGCCTTCACGTCCCCGTCGATACCGCGCAGGATCTCTGACACTTCCCACTTGTTGAAAGTCCATTGTCCGCGGAGTCTGCCTGAGATATCGGGAGCTGGGAAGACATTCGAGCGCGTTCTATGCTCTATTTTGTAAAGAATGGCTTTCAAAAAGGTGTTAGTGGAAAATGGCGCGTGTTATGCGATGGATACTCACTTGGCGTTGGGATTGAGCTGAAATTTGCCCTGGTAAATGACGCGGCAGACTACGTGAAGCACAACGGGAAGGTCTTCGGATTGAATTCGAAACCCTGGTAGAGTTTATGATCACCCACGAAATAGAGCACGAGCGATTCGTACGAGGTGCGCACTGCAAGCGAGGTGAATGTTTAGAACAAAAAGAAGTAAGCGCCCAGAGACTTCTTTCCAAGTTCCAACTTCGAATTAGCCTAAAGTCCCCTCAAGGAGGCTGTCGTTGTTTCGCAAGAATCCTCGCTTGTTATTTTATAACGGCAACCTCATAGAGGGGTCAGCTTCAGGCCTACTTCGAATTCTTCCCTCAGAATTACTAGCTATTTACAATTCCTGCAGTACATTTTTTCACTAATATCTACCTGTCCTTCGCAATTTCCATCATTGAGAATATGCTTAAGGCAAGGCAAGGTTTATTTCAGGCTTGAATATGTAGGAGGACAGGGCGCAGAGTCCACTGAAAAATAATATTATAACTGTCGAAAAGACGTGTCACATAAATTCATTTGATAAATCCCAGTCAATCCCATTGGAAAATAAGGAGTGCAACTGAGGCTTTGTACAGGAGTCAGGAATCAGTGGCAACTTTCGTAACGCGTCTTGCCTATTGACACCGCGCACCTCCTGCTACATGGCAGGAGCAGCGAATCAAAACCCCACACCAAGTTCATTCAGGTCGATACATATCTCGTTGTGTCGTCATTTTGCGCGCGATACAGATGCCTATAGTCAGAATCAATTCATTTTAAAGCCAATTTCATCGCAACTGGCGTCCCAATCCCAGGCGAAAACTGGACCGACGTTCCACCTAAAACAGAAATACTAGAACTAATGATACAATATAATAGCAGGAACCTTGAGCAAAATATGTACTGAACAGCGGTAACACGATAAATCCGACTTCATCTAACTACCGTATTAGTGTACAAACGACAACGGAGCATATATGATACTCACAGCGCATCCGACCCCGATGCTCGATACTCCTCCATCTCCTGATCCAACTGTTCCCGAGTCTTCGTCGTACTGGTAGCAAACTTTGGAAACTGCACATTCTGCTTCTTCAACCGCTTAGGACCCTTCTTCACCCTCCGTCTTGTTTGTGCATTGGCGTCTTGCGGCACATTCAAAGAAATGACTGTTGCCTTGGCTATGGAAGCAGCGGCGGCGACTTGTCGAGGGAGTTTGTGGTTTTGGATTGGAGCTCGTCTGAATACAAACATTTCAGTTTGAGGAAATGGTCATGGAATAAACGTACGATGTGGAAGCAACAGGAGCAGCAGAAGCAGGCTTCGATCTAATGCCGCGGTCTAACCTGTCGAGCAATGAGGGAGGTCCAGCGGGGGCAGTAGGAGCAGTGGGGCCAGTAGATATGGTTTGGTCAAGTCTGAGATGACCTCAATCCGTATAGGACGGCCTGAGTGAACAAGTTTTAATCACAAATAAAAAGATGATACGAAGGCGTCTCACGTCCATCGACGAATTTTCCATCGTACTTTGAACGCGCAACCATCGCGTCTCCAGCACGGTGGAATTCCACTACCGCCATGCCTTTGGATCTTCCTTGCGAATTGTATATCAAGAATGAATCTTTCAGCGGTCCTACGGTCTTCTTGAAAAGTTCCTGAAGTTATTCAAAGAGTTGGTATAGCTTGAAGCAGCGAGATTATTGGGATACTCACCTCAACTTCCTTCTCTCCAACATCCAGTGGTAGATGGCTAAGAAGTATTTTACTTCCAACAACTTGCTGCCGTCTCACAGCTGGCCCGGAGTTGTTGAATCGCCAAGCTGGCGGGACATTTCCCGCCTGGTTTCCTAAGACTTTTTGTTTGACATTATGAAAAGAGTTGAAGCGAGGTGCAGGTGCACGCCGATGCTGAGCATACATGGTGGTCGTAAGAAACAATGCACCGGCGTCAATTTCGCGTTCATTCGGAAGCGCGGGCCGAGTTAGCGCCCATATTCACCCTATTCGAGGCTTGTCGGCTGGATCTTTCTTCCTTCTAACTCTGATCTTATTATGGTTGCTCCTCTCTATACCACAGACTCCGGTCTTCTCTTTCATGCCGGAAAGATTCTAGTCATCGCTATCGGCTTACCTGCGCGAGGAAAGACCCATATATCTCGTGCTTTAGAGCGGTATTTGCGATGGATGGGTGTCAAGACACAGGTAGTATCTCTTGGGGACTATCGGAGAAAGAATCTAGGGGGAGCGCAGAAATTACCTCCTGATTACTTTCATCTCGGTGAGCGGGTTGAGATCGCTAATAATCTCAACTAATACCGGGCTTTTAATTGCAAGGCGAGAAGAGCCCTGAAACCATCGCCTTGAGGAAAAAGATCTCCGACGGATGCGAGCAGCTGATTTGGGACTTTTTTCAAACTGGTCAAGTGGTCATCTACGATGCGAATAATGGAACGCGGGCGGCAAGGCAGACTTTAGCGGAGAAGTTTCACAATAAAGGAATACATGTTATCCTCCTAGGTTTGTCGGGTTACTCTGGTTATCGTACTTACTAAATTAAACTCCCATAGAATCTGTATGCAATAATAAAGAGATCATCGAAGCTAATATCAGAAGCGTCAAGATCTCTTCTCCTGACGTGCGTCTCTTATTGCTTAATTTAAATTAAGGATCCATCCTGATTGCAATCCATAGTATCGAGGATGGGACCCAGACCAGGCTGTAGAAGACTACTATACGAGAATTAGAGATCATGAAGAGTATTATGAACCAGTAGAAGAAAAGGATTGGCCATACATCCGTATCATTAACGTAAGCAGGCTTCGCAATTCACCAGAGCTTGTGTAACCTCTTCCACTTAGGTTGGAGAGAAAATTATGGTTAATGTCAGTCGACTTTGGTTTTCCTGGGTGGAATCTAAAGCTAACTTGTTCACAGAATATCAAGGGATACCTTCAAGTGGGATGCACTTCTTTCCTCCTAATTCCAAGCTGACAATCATCAGTCTCGAATCGTGTTCTTCATCATGAATATTCACAATCGGCCGAGAACAATTTACTTTGCTCGAGTACGTTATTTCACGGAACGACCGTCATCAGATCTACTAACGCGTCTCGCAGTCTGGACAATCCCTTATCGAACACTCTTTCAAAGCCGACTCGGATCTTTCTCCTGCGGGATGGGAATATGCCGAGAAACTGAAAGAATTCGTCGTAGAACGTCGGGCCAAGAGTCTTGAGCAACGAGGATTGAATCCGCAGGAACAGCGGTTGGTAGTAAGCTTTTTTTTGTTGACAAATTAAAAACCAAAAGCCAAGATGGATCTGTACATAGATCTGGACATCCACTCGTCGACGTGCACACCACACGGCCTGGCCATTCCTCCAAGCTGCTACCTCTACCGGCTCGTCCACGTCCACACCGGCCGCTACACCAAACTCGATGAATCTCACTTTTGTAGAAGAACCGAAACCTATCAACCAAACTCCTCTTAATATCAAAGTCATCGAGAAACCACAAATGTCGGAAATAAACCCCGGCATATGGGATGGACTTTCGCCTGACCAAGCACGAAAATATTACCCTCAAGACTGGGAACGATTTGTGAAAGATCCTTACGCGTTCAGAGCACCTAGAGCTGAGAGCTATCACGATCTAAGTGGTTCGTCAGCCAAGTTTATCTGGTTGCGCCGGCCTACGCTAATGTCGACTATAACAGTCCGGATTGAGCCAATTCTAATTGAGCTCGAGCGGGAGAAGGAAGATCTCTTGATCATCGGCCACGCCTCTGTAATTCGTTGTCTGCTCGCATACCTCATCGGGCTTCCAGCGTCGGAAATCCCTGCAATTGAAATAGCTCGAGGAGATCTTCTCGAGGTCGTCCCAGCTTCCTACGGTGTGCACTGCCAAGCGTTTCATTTTTGGGATGGTCCTGGGCGACGGGGCAATGAGAATGCTGCAGTTACGGAGAAGGATGCGAATAATTTTTACGAAAATTATGCAGAGGACACGAAAGGGAAAAGAAAGGTGGCAACGCAAGAACCGGAAGCTAGTATTAGTGCTGTTCTGGAAACTGCTTAAGATTATGTGTTCATTTCGGTGTATCATACTCGTTCATCTCATTCAAGTCATTACATCTACCTACACAAGGATCTTTGCTTAAACATCATCGAGACCTATTCGGACCTGAAAGGGTCTTGTTTTTCTCCTTCCTCGTTCGATGAATTACTATCCGACTTGTCGTCGTTCTCCCATGCAGAAACATCCACCTCCTCGAAAGTCTCGAACCTTCCGGGTACTGGGAACGCCCAGTTAAGCAGGAGATAGATGACCATCGACACCCCAAAACCGGTGAAAAAAGACATCTCATAAATTCGGGTGGCCGCGATTGGCACTTTTCGACCAGCTGCGCAAAAGTATAAGTAGGGGTGCCAAGCATACTTTTTCTGAGCGTCGGACACTCACTGGCTCCCGCGAAACCAACCACGTTTATCAAAATTCCCGCTATATACGCCGCATACGCCCTAAGAAAGAAAGAAAAGACCAGAGATAAAGAAGTACGTCCGTAGTATAGCGGAGCTTGACTCACCTGAAATTGAACCCGTAGGTATACCAATACCATCCGTCTTTCTTGGTATCATACAAATCTGCGACTCGGTAGTGCCCTTTCCGGATGAAATAGTATTCAGTGACCTACACCCTACAAGTCAGTCTCCGCGGAAGTAGATTTAGATCAATCGAGTTGCGGTACCATGACCCCTGCGATCGAGCTAAGGAAGACAGAGTAGGCAGATAGATAGGAAGTGAATCCATTGCTGTCGGCCACCAGCTTCCAAGGAACGATAGCTGTCGGGAGGTACGATATGCTCATGAGATTTATGAAAAGACGTCACATATGAATGACTGACCGTAGCCGACGATTGCAGCGATGTAACCGCCTCTCCGTATGTTCTGGGTAGTTTGAAAGGTCAGAGAATAAGAAGCAAGACAATGAAAGGATCAACTGACCAGGAAGCGAGGAAACAAAGATGTGAGATCACAGCCAGCAGAGACTGAATTGGCGGAAATATTTGTTCTGGTCCAAGCGATGAGTATCTCTCGATCCATTAAATTCGGACATGTATACTACATACCCGATCTGGAGGGGGTTCTTATTCAGAAACATGTTCCACATCGAATGAAAAACGCCTCTTACCTGTGCAATAATGAATGCAAACGCGATGAACCAGACCTAAGAACAAATGTGCAGGTTAATAAGTTTCACAAGCACCGGTGAAGTATACTAACTCCGAATCTCGTAGCATGCGAGGGAGAGTTATCGAGGAACATGTTGAGCAAATCAATTGGAGACCATATGGTCTCCCCGTAGATCGTTTGGGAGGAGGAACTGACGATAATTCCGATGAAGCTGACGATCGAGAACGTCAAGGGAACAGAGAAGAGCTGGGGCCAGAGAGCAGCGGAAGGACTATGCGAACGAGAGGCGAAATCAGGCGCGTTACTGTTGGAAAGAAAGATCAATTCGCGAAAAAGACGGCTCGAGTTATACTGACGTGACAAGCGTAGCCATGTTGCTGACGCAGGACATTAAATTCGTTATCATCCCCCATCCTAGTTCTGAACCATGCATTGTACCAGGTTGACGAATGATTGGTCCTACACCTTTTGCCTTGACAATACACCATACGAAAAAGACTAGTCCAGCGATAGGAGTGATTGCTGCCTTTACGGTGAAAAGGTGGCGACTGAACAGCTGTGAGCATCGTCTTTATCAAAACCGAACAAGAAGCACATACATCTGGTGAACTGGGAACCAAATTGCAGGCAACGAAACGAGCCAGAACAAAAAGAACGCCAGCATCTCTCCGGTAGTGATCCCTGCAGACTCGGGGAGCCCATTCGCTGGATATAATAGCGCATGTCAACGCTTGGCCAGGCTTTGAAGACAGATAACAACTTACGGATGTTATTGATGCTAGGCCACATCGCCCTGAGCATCACAAACATACACTGTCCTCCTATTGCTGCCTGTACACCATACCAAATGCTGAATGGATACGTTAACAAGTAGCCCTGACCATTTTCGTAGAACCGAAACACTTACCACGCCATGACTCCTCGATTAAAGGTACACCACAGTGAACCGTAAAGCCCAAAGCTGGTCCGAGCAACGACCGGGAAGGTTACATGAAAGATCGCACCAGGACGGGCGTTAAGAACGATGAAAGGCGCAACGACACCATACCCAATCCAGACACAGATCCAGGCCTGCCACCAGGATAATCCTGCTTGGATCATCGAGGAAGCAATCATCCAGCTGCGATGGTTCGCTTTCAGTTTTCTCGCCGCCAGGGAAGAAGGACGTACGTGTTTACATTAAAACTATCAGCGATCCAACTAACAACGTCGTACGAATAAGCAAGGGGATAGTATGGGGTTCGATGAAACAAGAACGTACAACGCAAAAAAGTTCCGGTGTCTCCAGGTTTGTTTTTCGCTACAACATGACACATAAGAGAAACGAGAAGTATACAGGAAAAAAAGGTGGCAAACCGAGGAACAGGCAAAAGATCCTCATTCTGTGGAAAATGTAAAATCGTTGGAGCTAAAGATAGAGAAGAATCCGAACTCTTACCATTAGAAACATATCAGAGTAGCTAGTATTAGCATCTGCATGCTGGACCTCTAGCTTTCGAACAAGGTTATTCATCTTTGGATTGCTAGATCGTTGAAATCGTAACCGTCCCTCCTGCCGACACAAAGGAAAGGCAGATAGGAGAGATGAATCATAGGACCTGCTTTAAGTATCCCGCCCCATTCCATCTTCAAGTCAAAAATGAACTAGAGATAAGGCTTTAAATGTATGGACTTCGCGAAGAGGCATATGGAACTGTGGCGTATGGCATAGGCAGGCATTGCACACTGATAAGAAAACGCGGTCACGTTGGTAGGAAAAACGAACAAGCGCCCGCGAGCACCCAAATGACATCACGAAACCCGAAGTTTACGGAACGACGACCTTGAAATTTTGCGCCTCGAGTTGGCCTCGAGGACGAAATGTCGAGACATCAAGAGCCAATCTAGTGCTGAGAATGAGTATTGTAGGTTCTTGATGCTATGTAGATGTACTTGTGTGTAGGTATTTGTAGTAGAACAGTGGAAATGAAGCAGACAAGCAAAAACACCACAACGCACAAGTCCAATAGTGTGAGGATGTAGAAGGGAAAGAAGAAGAAAAAGGTTATGCGATAATACTAAGTAAAGAATATGCACAATGAATTCGAGAAAAAATAATATAAAGTCAAGTATGACAGACAATTCTGATGATGTAGGTAACACAAGATTGTAGAAATGCAAGGGTGGCAACAAGCGATGTCGATTAACAGCGGATAGCAAGATGGAATGGTTGATATTTATGACAGTGAGGAGATGAGAAGGAAAACATATGAGGGCATAAATAACAGTAGATGAGGATACATAGATAAAATATAATTGGGCGTACGTTCAATATGACGCCTTGGAAAATTCGATCAAAGGTACGCTGACGGAGCGCGCCAACTTTGGGCTACGTTGGCTGGTGGGAGAGGGTGAGGTAAAGGTAAAAGCGGAGTAGATCTGCTTGCGCTCGGGAGTGGAGAAAGCCTTCACCTCGGCAGGCGAAGAACCGCGTACAGTCGCGGATGAAGAGGAAGATAGCGAGAGAGAGGGAAAGTAGTCGCGGATTTCTGGTTCGGCGGAAGCTTCCTGGAAACGAAATACAATCACTAAAAAGGATGAGGCTAAACAGTTGGCAGACGAACCTTGACGAAATGGAAAACATCCTGCTCTTGGACAGCGCTCTCCGTCTCCAAGTCAAAAGCCTCGGAGACGTCAGCCAAAGGCTTGACCGTAAGATCATAGCACTTGGAGTCGATCTGAGCCTGTGTGACCGACTCGTTCTCCTCATCGAGCTTGGGCATAGGCGAAGGACGACGAGAAGAAGAACGCTTTCCCTTCTTCGCAGAGCCAGACACCTTGGCCTTCTTGGGCGACGAGGACGAAGAAGAAACCGATGATCTTCTCTTCTTCGTCTCGGGCCGAGTCTCTGCCACGTCCTTCACCTTTTCCTTCAACACTTTTAGCTCCGGAGGAGTGGGAGGTTTGACAGCAAGAACGCTAATGCTACCCTTGCGTTTCTTTCCGAGCGCTGTGGCGGATGTGACACGTTCGCCAGTGAGCGGGTCCAAATTTTCCTTGTCGATAGGGGGAACTATGGAGAGGATAGTAGTGGTAGGAAAGGTAGAGATAGCAGACTCTGAGAGAGAACGAGTAAGGCGTCGAGAAGTGACGATGGCTTTTGGTTCAGGTTCTTCTGAAGCCGGTGCATCAACGAATACAGTAAAGCTTCGAGTGGTCGATGCCATTGTGAGATGAGGATTTTAATGACAAGGAATGGAGGAAATGCTCAGCGCTCAGCAATGGACACCGATGAAGAACAAGAACACTGTCAGTTTTGGTTGAAGGTATTTATTCAGTCACATGTCCCGCGGGAAGGACACGCTCACGCGCGGTTTTGTGGCTTCTTTTGGACCACTATGGACCACTGTTCAATCTTCAATGGCCCGCCTCTACACGAGGCTGAATCCTTTGTAAATTTCTGTAGCAACGTATCGGCAAACCCCCGAATACTTATCAACTCTCATCTGCTTTCCAAGTGTCCAAAGGTCAGTGCTCTATTGACGCATCTGTAAACCCTTTAGTAGCCTATCTTCCTCCACAGATATTCAAGTATTTGATCTGACTGAACGAATTCGAAGTAGGGGGATCTCCGGAATGGTATCCACTCTTAACGTCGCGCAGCCTGCAGGCGCGTCTCGTCAGAGCTGACAAATCCTCGATAATGCCAGTACAGTCAGAGAACGTTGTCGGAACTAAATGGATTCGAGATCACCTCGAAGGATTTTCCGTCTTGCTTAAATGTCTGCTACAACAGATTGGTATGTAAAGGCCCGAATACTCGCCTCGATGCTTTCCCAAGTTCAGTCAGTCCACTTGCGATTGGCGCGTCTCTCTCCACAGACTTTCAAGTATCAATTTATTTATTTTAACCTCCTTTGAACGAACTAGCACCAAGTAAGTAAATAGTATACTTCTACTCCAAAAAGTTTGATCACATCTCTGGAGTGGCCCAGACGTCGCGCAGCCCGCAGAATGGAACCGCGCATCGTCAGAGCTGGTGCAGTACAGGGGCATGCATAATGACAGCCATGACGAAATGGTTGTCTTAGAGAACATTCAAGCGGGAAGTGGGATCAACTCGAAAGACGTATGTACATTTTGCTTACTATATATGCTTTAATTCATAGTTTCTAGCTGTACAAGCTCCCAACTGAGCTAAAAGCCGCTTGGACTCCTGTACATGTCTCACCTGGACGTACTGGGTCGCAATTACCGGTATTCGGTCATATTACACGACCTTTATCTCTCTCCTATGCGCTCGTTTCTCATGAATGAACGCAGATTCGTAGGAAAGCTTCGACGCCTAGGAAGGGTCCGATTGCTCGATCACATTTCAATTGACCTCCAGATTGGGGTGTGTACGCAAGCTCAAGATCGCGCAGCGATCATATCCGAAAATGTCTTTCTTATATCACCTGTGCCAGGCGCTCAGGTTATATAGACAAGTCAAATGTGAGATTTTTTTTACGCCTTTTGTGCTGGATTTTGTCTTACACTCGTTCGTCACTGCCACTACCCTTCGTTACTCCGTGCTTTTTCAGCGTGAACTAAAGCGATCGGAACATCCACCGTGAGTGATTTGTTCGCCTTTACCTCATGTTCTCCACGCCCACCTGGAATGTCAATCACGTTTGAGGCCTGACTGACGTTCTGTGCATTTTCAATCCTCTTAAGAATTAGTTTCGCGACCTTCTTACTTATTATCCTGTCCTTCTGTTCCTGTGTTTCAGTCGAGCTTGACGCTTTAGACTTCGTTGACTCGCCATGCTTTCCAACGACCTCACTCCCGTACATCCCGCTCTTGGCACTCTCATTGACGACGACTCGCTAGAGCTCGTCGAAGTTCTCGGAGTAGGCGGGTACGGTGTCGTATATCGCGCCGAAGACATTTGTTCTTCTTCACCCAAGTCCTACGCCGTCAAATGTCTCTTGCACCGTTCCCCCGCACAGTCAGCTCGTCAGCGACAAATACACATCCGGGAGATTGCTCTTCATCAACTTGCGAGTGCTCACCCCAACGTAGTGACTTTGCACCGGGTCATCGAGGATTACAACTGCACATACATCATCATGGACTACGCCCCAGACCACGACTTGTTCCACCAGATCCTCAACAGTTGTCGCTATCTCGGAGACGACTATCTTGTCAAGCATGTTTTCCTCCAACTCGTGGATGCGGTCGAATACTGCCACTCACTCGGTATTTATCACCGAGATTTAAAACCCGAGAACGTACTCTGCTACGACGACGGCTTGCGAGTAGCTATAACCGACTTTGGCTTAGCTACTACCGACAAAGTTAGCGAGGAGTTTCGGACGGGAAGCGTTTACCATATGAGTCCAGGTAAGTCACCTTTTCACCACCGGCCGCACACTAAGAAACCTAAACTGACTGATACGCAAATCTTTACTATAGAGTGCCAAGGCGGAGAGTTTGCCCCTACCGGGAGTTATTCGCCCATGTTCAACGACATCTGGTCTTTGGGTATCATCCTCCTCAATTTGGCAACAGGACGGAATCCCTGGAAGTCGGCGTCAGCAACTGATCCAACATTCCAGGCCTACCTTCGTGATCCACAAAATTTCCTCCCTACCGTGCTTCCCATTTCCGCAGAAGCCAACGCTCTCCTCACGCGTATGCTCGAGGTAGACTGGAGAGATCGCATGACAATTTCAGAGCTGCGACAAGCTCTGGACGATGTTGAGTCTTTCTATTCTGAAGGTGCCATCTTCGAGGGTAGCATGGCTCGATGTCCTTGGGAGGCAGGAATGGAGATTGATAGCGATACATCGACTAAGCATTCGCCAATCAAATCCCAGGCTGCGGAACTCAAGTCTCGATGGAGTGAAGAGTCCTTTTCGTCCGATATCGTATTCGCCAGCCACTCAGCTATCGACTCTCCTTGGGTAGGCTACCCTCCTTTCTCGCCTGACGCTTTTGCGGTTGGGTCTGATGTCGAGTCTTACTATCAGGGGCGGAGTATGGACGAAGAGCGGTGCGATCTTTTCACGAGGCCACAAGCTCCGCCTTCCATTCAGTCTCCCTGTGTCTCTGCTGAATCCGGAGGATCGTACCCTGTTACCCCCAATAGTTTTGAAACTTTCGGGGGAAGGGCAGTCCTTCCTCAGCGGAAACCGCTTATCATCGATACGAATTGTGCTCGACCGCACTACTTTAGGAGGACTGGCAGTATAGAGAGTGCCTCATCAATGGGCTCTTCGATTATGATGACCGCAGTGGAATATCCCTCTGCAGTTTACGCTACAGAAGAGTTTTATGGGAGCTCAATTGGTCATCCCATCGCAGTCGCACAGTCGGTTCGTTTAGGAGACAGCGGCCTTACCGAGGATAAAGAAATGAGCTCTCCTACGGTCTGGGTTTATACAACTGCGCAGGTTTCTCGATCCTCCTCGATGTATTCGTCCACGAAAAACTCCTACACCACGACAAACATCTCCTTTGACCATCGATCCTCCGCTCCTTCTCCTGAACCCATCGATTGGTCCGAGGTGTCTTCGCAATCCAAAGAGAAAGACCCTCCCAAAAGTCAGCAATCTCTTTCTCTCTATATGACAAACGCAGCCGACATCTCTCTTCCTCCTCCTACAAGGCCTCTATCTCCCGCGAAAAAATCGCTCGAGACGAAACTCAAAGCGACCCTCTTCACTCCGCTCAAATTCTTCCCTCGTCATTCCTCGGGGCAGACGTTTGTCGAATCGGTGGGCACGGCGAGTACACTGGTTCAAGAGATGGAGAGGCCTTCCGTTGAGCCTTTTACGGCGATGGCGCTTTGCCAACCGACGCCGGTATCTCAAACGTTTCCGAATCATCAGTCACAATGGGCAGATATCCGTCCTCCATTCAATTTCGCCAAAACTGCTCCCATTCCGATTCCCCAGACGCAGGGGTCTTGTCGGAAATCCTCTACCCATCATACCCGTCACTGGTTTCTTCCGTCTAAATTATTCACTTCTTCCTTTGGTACCTCTTGATTGATTACATAGATTGTTTTGTCTCTCTCTTGGGTGAAATTTGTAGGTTCAGATTCAAAGCTGCTACTCCCCCATTGTATTACTATAAGTATATGAATATGTAACGATATCAAACTTTTTACGCTCCTTTCTGTTTCTTCTTTTCATTGCTCGTTCATGATTACGACTTGATGCACTCCCATCTGCGCTTTCTTTTACGATCCATTGTATCTAGGAAGATCCAAAGTGTACCGTATCCAAGATATTTATACACGAACCAACCACATTTTTGTGAACTGTGCGTATAGTATTAAGATGCGGTTCGCGCTGCTGCTCTTTCGATATGAAGGCACATTTGAATCACAATTAAGAGTGATATTATTGATAATATACGGACTCTACATCACTTTCGGAAATCGAACAATCTCCTGCCTCTCTCCCGCTCTAAATGGAGCTTACTTCGCATACCAATTCCCTTGGTCAACGTCTTCCCTTTTCCGCCAATACCATTCCCGAAACCCAAAGGATTATGACCGCCTTGCAGCATCCGTAACGCGCCCTGCATAATCATAATCGGATTCCTACTCCCCCAAACCTTGGCACTAACATCCTTAATCCCAGCCGCCTTCAAAACCTGATGCAAAATCGGCTGACACCGTAGTCCAAAACCCATAGGCCGTGGTCGCATTTTGATTTGCGTTGAACGGAATTTACCAGACATTTCCGTCCAGATGGTCCTGTTTTCGAATCTATCCACATAATCCATGTTCTTCAAAGCGGCAACGTGCGCTTTGTTCAGAGCAGTCGCAGGTTCTGTATCAGTCCCCATACCAAGCCCAACCATACCATCACCGTCACCAACGATGGTGAAAGCTTGAAAGTGGTTGATTTTACCCTTTCCGGTTTGTTGTGTGGTATTTCGTGTGATGAGTTCGAACTTCATGAGTTGATCGACGGGGTAATGCTGTTCGAGACCTGCGCTCTCGTTGAGATCCATTTCCTCCTCGGCTAGATCGGATTTCGTTGGTCTCCATTTGGGATCGTTAAAGTCGAATCCGTCAAGAGCCATGGATTCGTGGAAGATTGAGCGGTGGTTACGCACAATTACACGGTTGTGGAATGGGTTTGTGGGAGTGGGCCCTAGATCGAGTACTTCTCGGGAGTCCATAAGAGGGTCGGCAGACATGAGATTAGGGTAGGGACGTAGAATAGGTGTTTCATCCTCCGTTGACTCGTCTGTAAGCAGAGCTGAGCGAATTAATTTTAATATTGGCAAGGTACGCACCAGCGTTTTTGGCATCGCGTTCAGGATGTACCACTTGATCTTCAATTCGTTCCGGCTCTTGAAGTACATTAAGCTCATTAATTGCACGTTCAAGGACAAAAACTCACCTTCTGCAGGTAATGGCCTGGTTACTTCCACTGCAAGTCCAAACATTGAGAGATGTTGGGCGACATCATGCATTACACGGACGTCGTCCTCTCCGTCTTCTTGAACGACATTGGTCATGAGACTACCGAGCTCTCGCGAGGCATGGCCAGGCATGCTCCGCAAAGCTTCCTGGCCTACAGACGACTCCAGCAGTTGAATCAAGTCATCTACATTATTAATTGATATACTATTCCCTGAACGCACTTATTAGCAGCTAATACTCGTTCTAATTAATTCATAGATACCTTCTGTCGATGAAGGGGCTTTTGTTTGAGTTTTCACGGAAGAAGTCGTGGGTTGCCGTTCCCGATTGTCTGGTTTTTTGGCATAGTTCCGCGAGCGAATGAATGAAGATGAAGGTATTCTGGCTATAGGGCCATTTGAACTACGAATTATCCGCGAAGACGCAGCAAGCTGTCGCGACAGGCGGTTCATCCAAATTTTTTGAGCTGGAAGTTGTGGCCAAAAAGAGAAATTGATAAGCCAAACAAGATAAGATAACTTTTGTTCGACATTGACCTATGCCTCATCTCATCCTATAGCCTACATGCATGCAAACCGCATGGACTCTGCTAATCCGCTCGAAAAAAGGCCCTCCGAGGACTTTTCTCCGTCATATCTCACATTTTCCTCCGCACACTCTTCCCACAGAACCTCTAGTCGGTCAAAAAAAGCCCATACTATGGCTCAGTGACCTGTACAGCCTATCTGACGATCAGGCTTTAATTCTCCACCCAACAATCGAATCTTTACATCAGCTCATCCAGCAAAATAAATTTGCTACAGCCTATCGCGTGCGCTGCGCGTTGCAGGATCACGGCAAAGACATTCCTCACGACATGGTCTTTGTCAATGCTGCTTTGGGAGAAATAAACAGCCTTTCATCTGTCACATATAACGCCTTTTACGCCTGGCTGAATCTGTTACCAGCTAAACATACTTTAAACGCCGGCCAACGGAATCCATTTCGTCTATTCCGGACGTTGCATCGTTCTGGTGTTCCTTCTCGGGACCTCGAGGCTATTCTGGGGTTGGCCAAGATAGCTTGTTCAAAGGGATACTTTTTTGAAGAGTTCAAACGGGTCCATGCCATTGATGGAGCGGCTGGTGAAGCCTACGAGCGGATTGGATTTGATGTTGGAGTTGGAAAAGAGCTATATGGATTACATAGCTAGCGTTCAGCCTCAGTGTGCTCAGCAGCACGCGTCAATGGCGCGCAAAGTCCTCATTTTGGGCTGTTGCGACGCCAACCATCGATGGAAGAGGATAGCCTTGAAGCTTTTGAAGCTTTCGAAGCGAGAGGGCATTCCGGTTTCGCCTGATGTCGCCAATCTAGTTGTCACACCGAAACCAAAGGCAATTGTTTGAGTGAGTTTTACCGAATGTACTATGAAATGTCAAATTTTCATTCTAATTCTATTTTCAGGACGTCGCAGCTTTGCTCGTTCCATATGCATCCGATACGATGGCGCCTCATTATGTATCAGGCTGACATGCTCAACCTCTTCTACTGCTGCACCTTCCTTCGCGGCTGTCCATTTCGGATCTTGGTTGTGATGCCGCAACGCGCCCGCGAGCAGGCCTTGCCAGTCAGTCCCTGACAACCCTAACGCTGGTTGGACACATTTGCTCCGAGCACGAGCCTGAGCACGGGATTTCCAGAACGAGTACGTTAACAGGTTGAATTTGAACGTTCCTTTCATCCCGGCTATCGAGTTGTGTACGTTAGTTCGTCGACGAACGTCCTGTTCAATGAGCATCCAAAGTTATCTACTATATTCAGTTTACTCTCTGCGCGATGAGATGGATATGGTTGATCTTGACAGAATGATTCTGAAAAGGTCCCCTTCGTCTCATATCAGAACTAGACCGATTCTCTGTTCACTTTCCTTTTCTTGTCCGTTGGGACGTTTTGTACATCATCTGCCTTGGATCATGCCATGCAATAAATTTTGTTTCTAGCCAACTCGTTGAACGACACAAATGATATTTCCTCTGCTGACCGGAGCATGCATCATGGAGCTCCCGAGGACGAAGGTGCTCGGGCTAACCGGCGTTTAGATCTTAAACAAGCCGTGTAATACACTTCCTTCCTTCCTTCCTTCCGACTTTCGCTCAGTAGTCTGCTGCAGCGACAGTAATCAATTTCGACTTTCAAAGTCGCCATTGATCCTGTGAAGCTGCAATGCGCTCTCGAGACTGTCAAGGACTATGGTACAGACAACAATGTGTAAACGGTCCTGGAACTTCAGAGTTACCTTTGAAAAGCTCAAGTCTCCCCCCATCCTTCCTACTATCTTTCAGGGAAGACACTTAATTTGCAATTGTACACACTGCGCATTCCGACTAGATTTCAAATAAATTTTTCATAAATTCAGTCTGGATCATCGAAAATGTAACCCCTTCTCTTTTCGTCTTTCCTTTCTGCTGGTCAGAAAAAGCTAAACCCTGGTGGTACATCATGAAGTTTCCGACTTTTCGCTCCGTCACTAGTAGCCTGAGTACTATTCTCATTGGCATTCTCTTGGTTACTGTACACGCTGCGCCGGTAAGTTATCCTCTCACTCCAATCGCAATGGATGCTGACATATACCGCCTGTTTACTAGTCACCTCAGGTTCCAAGGAAAATCGACGATTCTGTTAATGACAAGAAAGCTGCTTTCTGTAGGTGCTTAGCGAGCTCAACTTACGTTTCTGACCATTGTTAATAGCCAGCGCGTTAAATTTGGCGGACAATGAACTTGGTTCCAAATTAAAACTTGAAGGGACCGACAATAACAAAATATACGAGCTGCGCGGCCAGACGTACAAAGCTAAATCCAGCCATGCTGTCGAATCATACCCTCTGCAAACCCTGCTCCTGAGAATCTTGACCGAGGTCAATGATGATGCTCAGCGAGAAGTCGACGCGCTCAAGGCTGCAGAGGCTTTCGTCGATTCTGGTACCTTTCGGATAGGCACAGATCCAGCCAAGGCCTGCCATCATCATGCTCAAGACGTCCAAGAAGACTGGGCAATCATCGTCCGAGATCTTAGCAACGATGGAAAGAAAGGTCCCAGTCAAGCTCTGGATAGTGCCTAACAGCAACGGAATACGCTATTACGAGCACTGGGCTATAATAATGGACGGTGTTCATGGCTTCGATGTTGGGGTTAATCCAAAGGCAACGTCCGATACCACCGCTAAAACGCTGCCTTTTGTAGCTGCGACGTTCCCATACGATCCGCTAAAGAACAAAAAGCTTATAGACCTCGGATGTACGGCGACGTTCAAGGGCGGCTACAAGGAGATGTCAAAGGTGTTTGGGGAGCTGACGAATCTGAAGATTGAAAAAAAGCCATATGAGGAAGGGGGGAACTGTATTGATTTTACGCAGGATGTGTTGGTGCATTTGGCGAAGGACAAGAAAAACATTCCGGATGTACCAGATAAGTTTAAAGCACTCCGGAAGGAGCGTTATGACAAAGTGAGGGCTGCGGTCTTCAAAGGTCTGTACTAGGAAGGAATGCCGTCGTCGTAATGTTTGTTGACAATAAACACCATTGGAAAAGTCAAGTGGAGGCCTAGAATATAGCGGCAAAATGACGTCGAAGGTACGCGCTCAAGTCTCCACTTTTTCTGACAGAATATGTTCAAAAGGAATTCGTAACTCTTGCTCGTTCATCGCCCAAGTCGAGGTAAGCTTGGCCGTTGTCAATTCTGATACCAACCACCGTCTTTCACATAGTCAATGATCTTGGTTACGATAAGCTGCGAGTGTACTTGTACACGGTGAACCTACAATTTCGCTAATTCTTCTTAACATCGAACATAGGCTGTATGGTAGCAGCCGTCAAACCCTGAACTCCAACTTGCAAATAACCTTTCTCTTCTTCCAAGCGCCTCAAAACCTCGGGATCAGCTTTCAGCTCGTCCACATCCCAATGGGCCCACACGAAACGACCGTGTAGCCAAGCTGCTTCAGGGGAGGCGGCCCAGACAGAGAAATCTGCGGGTAAAGCGACTGGAGGAGAATAGAATCAGTGTCCTAGAGTAGACTCCCATGGAGCGGAGGCTTACATTCATCCCAACTAAAAGCATCCTTATCGAAATCTTTCGAAGCACCCTCCGAGTACAAGACCCCTGGATGAAACGAAATAATTTGAACATCCTCGACCGGACGGTCATTCGCAATACGGCCTAGCAACCCTGTAAACGCTGCTTTGGTCATGCTATATGTGCTGACTCTGGGTGCGGGTGTATGGATGGCTCCCGTCGAGACATTGAGGAGGACAAGCTGAAGCCCCGCGGGACGGAGAGCCTGTTTGACGAAATTGGCCGACATGAGAAAGTTCCCCCCGACATTAATGTCGAAAGCTTCCATGAGTTCCTTTTTGGCTATGGATAGGGTGTCGAGTGCGATAGGTTTGACGTGGGCTGCATTGAGAACCAGGACATGTACGAGGATGCCTTGGGAGTGGAGGAACTCCCAGAGAGAGACAATCGAGGTATCGGAGGCGATATCGGCTTGGTGAGCCATGAATTCCGTTCCTTCACTTTGGAATTCATTTCGAAGTTTCCCAATAGCCTCGTCCAAAAACCCGGCCCTCCGACCTACAATGATGACTCTGGATGCGGAGGCCTTGGCGAAGGAGCGAGCGATCTCGAACCCGATCCCACCACCGCCACCGGTGATGAGGATGGTTTTACCGGCTTGGGTAAGGGAGGGTTTGGTAGGTGAGATGGAAGGGTAGGTGTCTCGGTGGTGGGTGGGGGTTAGCTTCAAGACAGACATCTTGTTCAAGGAGGTGTTGGACTGAAGAGCAAGAGGAAACTCGTTTTATACACGGAGGTGGAACCAAGTCGGCGCAGTTGCAATTCTGCTGACCAGTTAAAGAAGTGGTTCAGGAGTAAACCGATCTCTTGTCATGTGATTCGACATCTCCCAGTAAACCTCTAAGTCAGTCGGAGCCTCTTCGGGGCAGTACTAGATTAAGACTACAGTTGAACGGATGCTGGTCGGCGCCATTTAACATTTTTGCTTAGTACACAACATTTCTCCTCGTGCCACTAATTCTTCGTCGTGCAATTTCTCTTCTTCCAAGCCCTCAACATCCTGGCTTTCAGCGCGTCAACAATTACAATTAAAGTCGCTACATACGGTTATACTAATGCTCAGTCCGGCTCGAACGTGTTGGCTTTAATGCATCAGCGTGCGCGCAATAGGGGCCCGATGGTGAACTTCTAATGCTCGCTGTAGCTCGACTTGGGTGCGGCTATGCAATTGAAGTACGACTTATCTCGCTGCATCTTGGACTCCCAGAGAGAGAGGCTATCGATGTTTCGGAGGCAATGTCGGCTTGACGAGCAATGAATTCCGTATTACCACTCTGGAATTCATCTCGAAGCTTCCCAGCAGCCGGTTCAAAAATCTCAGTCCTTCGGCTTACGATAATGATTCTGGGTGCGAAAGCTTTGGCATTTCGAAGCCTATGCCAGCCCCGCCGTCAGTAACGAGGATCTTTTTACCAGCTTAGTCGCTTGGTCGATACGGGTAGGTGTCTCGGTGATAGGGGTGAGTTTCGAGAGATTCATTGTTCAAATTGATTCGGCTGTGACTATTCAATTTGAATTATAATAAATTGGCTGACTACGCTACTGTGTCCACATTTCGTCAGCTACTTGACTATTGGCTATTGTAACTTGTCTAAGAACAGAATCGTACAAGCTCCCTCTTGTCTATCATCGTAACGGAGACGCTGTAGCAGAGGATTCCGTCCACTGGCTCGACATCTGCCCAGATCTGAACGACAAACAAAGTAACGCTCTCTACGGTCTCCAAGTCGGAAAGCTGGCCGCTTTTGCTACAACACGGCGGAAGATAAAGATGAAGATAAACGTCTCAGATTCGTTTCTGAATTTATGAATTACTTCCAAGTTCCTCCATTTGTGAGTTGTGCAGATTGCGCTTGTATTTTATTTTGATTTTGCTTTCCAGGGACAACATCAGCGATGGGATGATGGCCAGCGCACTCTCTCCGACGCCGACATGAATGTTCTCTGTATACAGAGTTCTACCACCCACCCGCAAGCCCAGCCATGTTCGGCTTGATGAAGAACTGAATGCGGGAAAGCTAGCTAGAGAGTATGTATTCTACTACCCTATCTATATTCCTTTCGCACCTTGGTCATTATCTTCTACCCGTGACAGTTTCTGGGGTCGTTGCATCGACGATGCAGGTGTAGATTTTCGTTACACCTTAGCTTATCTTACGGCTTTCGACTTGAACTCCATATTTTTGGTGGTTCGAGTCTCTCTCCCTGTGTGGCTTGATATACTGTACTGCATGAAATACTAATTATCGCGTGTAGTTATATATGTATGTATCTGGAGTTAGACTCAAAATATAGGCATAATTTCTTCCGTATATTTTCGTTCATTTTGATCGACGAGGGTTAATGGAATGAGTTTTTGACGAGTTCTACGTATACAAAAGTGGGTGGTATATACATTTATCTAATAGAGAGTCGAAACGTTCAAGTGAGTGAAGCAAGAAAGGACTACCATATATGTTGGCAAGAGTTACTTGTAAGCGATAGTGATGGAAGAGTCGCTGTCTACGGTAACAGCAGTAAGGACCTTGGAAGACTGCTCGATGTCAATAACAGTTCCGCCAGTCACGCCAACAGTCGACTCGGCAGTAGAGGCTGAAGCGTCGGTGAACTTGACTGTACCAAAGTCGCAAAATTTGACGAGGGAGTTGCCTTCCTCAAAGTCCTCAACAATCCATTCTGCATTCTGGCCTCCGAGATTGGACTAAGAAGGAGTGGATAATAGTTGGAGTTTCGTACATACGCTGATGGTAGTATTCAATCACTTACAGATGAAGATGGAGCCGAGAGGGATTTGGAGACACTTTTCCCAGTGCTGACGTTCTCGATAGTGACTTTTCCTTCGCTGAGAGTGGAAGCAGCGATGGTTATCTTGATTTCTTCCCCCTCTGACATGTCAAAGTCGGTGAAATCGTGCGAAACGTCGGGGAACCATTCTGTACGCAGGTTAGACAGATTCTTCGAAAACTGGCAATCATCTACTCACCATACCAAGCGTCGAAAGAAACATCGCCATCGTCGATGGTAAAGTCGACTCCGGCCTGAAGAATAGCATTGGCGTAGGTGTCACCGTCAATACCAACCCAGGCGGAGGCAGCGCCACTTCCGGAGACAGAAGGAATAGTAAAGGTACCGACGACCTTGTTAAAGGTCTCTCCAGCAGGAGGAGACTCGAGGACGACACCAGACCAGTTCTGACTGAATTCAGTCTGGGTGGTGTTCGAGCCAGATGCCTGTTCAGCGGACTGGATGATGGGCTGAGATTTGCGACTGCTAGTCCGTCGTGAGAGACGGTTCCCAAGCGAGGAGCCGAGGGTAGCCTCGGCGAGCAGCAAAGCGCTGGAGATAAAGATGGCGGAGAACTTCATGATGAAAGATGGGAAAGAGAGAACTTTGTGAAGGAGAGTGAAACGAATGGAGAAGTGCAGAGGAAGTGCAACCAATGTCGAAACAAGGCTTTTCCGTCGACTTCTTATACTTATCCAAGACGGTGACCACTCGAGCATGCATTTTGAACCACAAGCAGTTTCAGATGGTTTCCTGCATGTATATGGAGTAGGATCCGCATTGATTAGCTGACACCATTTGGGCACCATCGCAACACATGCGTCCTTCATGAATGAGACTCATGGGTTGCAGATGGTCTTCGAGATCTTGATATACTGTATGCGTTTGCTTCTGGGATCAAACCGCACTACATCGTTGCACTCCGTATAAAGCATACTGGTTCTGCGATATAGTCCTTAGCGCCACATAGGATGCCTGTATATCGACCGCAGTGAAAGCATAAGCATGCGGTGACGGCACCGCACCATAGACATCTCGAAGGCAATCTCCATACACACCCATCGAGTCTCAAGCGTCAATGTGTATTCGAGAAGAAAGGCTATCCAGGGTCCAAGTCACATCGCGCTTGAAGTTCCGGAGCGTGATCAGGAGCGACGATCCAGTGTCAGAGTATCGAAGTAGACATGTGGCATTTGTATTCTTGGAGCAGGGTTCGTGGCAAGGGCAGTATGCATAGGATGGCTTCGGAACGTCAGCTAAAATGAAGACTCGGAGTGCTGCTTAAGCGTTTAATATTCATTAGCGCACATACTCACTTCTGAACGCGTCAAAAATCTGTTCTTCTCATCGATTACCGTGGCTCTATCTTATCCTTTCATTCCTCACATCTCATATCCCCTACTCTTACTTACGCTACACACACAAAATGACCCTTCCCCCCTCCACCGCAAACTGGCACTGGAAAAACAAAAATGTCACGAAATGGGGTCAGACCGTGAATTGACGAGTGTTACTGCTAAAGATGCAATGGTGTTTCAGGAGAAGAGTTGAGTATTACCAAGTTGTATGAATTTGAAGGGGATGTGCAGCTTGGGCAGAGAGAAGTCTAAGTGAGTTTCTTTGTTTTTTTTTTTGCCAAAGTCCAAAGGATCGTCTGCGGAGATTTGATTTTCACGCTAAAATTGGAGTGAGTTAACAGAATCCTGAAGGGCGAGAACAGTGATTGAAGACTTTGTAAAAGACTAGCTGCTTGCATTGTCCCTTTAATTTATCTTCTTGCGTTGCTTTTGCAACACCATCGATATCATCTCTAGGGAGTTCGGTGGATTTTCAGACGCCACTGTTGTCTCTTTTGTCAAAATCCTTGAACGTGAACGTGAACAGAGCGTACTTTACCTAGTCCAAATACTTTATCATCATCCGAGATCTCAGTAGCAATGGGAAAAAAAAGGCCCCAGTTCAGTTCTGGATAATGTCTAACAGAAATGGAATACGCTATTCCAAACATGGCCTTGATCATTCATGGTGCCCATGGCTTCGAAGCCAACTTCAATCCAGAAGCAAACGAGGCCAATACGTAAATCCTGTTATTTGCTGCCTTTTGTAGCCAGGACATTCGCATACGATCCGTTAAAATCCAATCTGAGACTTGGGCCTTTCATGCCTGGGTCATTCACATATGGCGAGCTAGACATAAAGCTTACCGACATCAATTGCCGGGCAACGTCCAAGGACCAGGCGGAGACGATGAAGGGCCTAGAAGAACTTTTAGCGAATGTGACATGGAAGAGCTCGATGAAGCCGCCGATCCAGGGACAACAAATAGTCATACTCGCCAGCATGCAAGATACGGTCAAAGCGTAGTTTCTTATCTTATCTATCTTATCTGCGGATGACATTGATCAATCAATTAAACACGTTTTAAGCTCAAGCGCCTTGTTCTCTTCTTTCTTTCTTCCACTTTCTTTGCTCAAATTCCCCATCTGTTTCTGCCATACAGCAACTTTCCGCTCGAATCCACTCCCTCCTACCTCCTACGATACTGAAAGGATAGAATACGCAACTTGAAAGGGTTAGTAAGCGATCCAACTTTGGATTCGGTATCAAAGCAGCTCAGGAGTTTATTCTGTATGAAGCCTATGAGCTCATAAATAGCGGCTTTATCTGACGGTTAATCATCTCATCAGACTCTTTCAATCTTGTGTTATGATGGACATGACTCTCGAGATGGAAAGCGATACCAGTGAGTTGTCTTTCTATTGTAGAATCATCGGATATTTACAGTTTTTAGCTACACCTTTCCTCAGCGATCTTGACCTTGAAATGCAGAAGCAAGCTGATAAGCTTGAAGGCTCCGCCAATCTCGACTCTGCAGTTTCTCCTGCAGACCTTCCAACCGAGTCCAAGGATGAAGAATGGAGTTCCAGCACTGAAACCAAACGATGCATTACTACTCCTCCGAGTGCCAGTGCCAGCTTCCTCAGCATGCCAGATCCATTGTCGTCTTCCAGCACAACCTCGGTCCAGTATGACACCATTCAGTTATCTGATTACGCCAGTGTTATTGAATCCGCAAAAGACATCTCGTCTCCGTCTATTATCAGTCAGGCAATTCCTGAGCGAGACGATCTGTCCAAGGTCGATAGGCGGCTTTTAACGCACCAATCCGAGCAACCCGAGCACAGAGACGATTTAGATCACTCTGACCATGAAGGGTCCGGATCCGAAGCAGAATCCGAGTCATCGTTCCCATCTGTTACTTCGTCGTTCTTTTTCAGCTCTCCTGCCTCTGTTGCCTCACACGGTCCAAGCGACAGCTCACATGAGGAGTCCAATGAAGATGCCGGATCAGAGTCCTCACGAGCGAGAGGCCTGAGAGTAACGCAAGAACTGATAATACCCTCCTTGACTCTCCCGGAAGCTCTTTTCTTACCAAACGCTACACCGGGGCAATATCCCTTGGAGACTCCGCATGCTTCGAAATATTCCTATTCTCGTATTCACGAAGGCCATGGTGCTCTTTCAGAGATGGATGCTATGTGCCTGCTCATCGTCACCCCTTCGGAGGGGAAGGAAGACATAACAAGCAATCGACCTTCTCTTTCGGAAAAGATGAAGAAGGAGTTGGACTGATGCAATCTCCATTTCGCGCGAAGGACAGCCAGATTCAACTTCGCTCGGTTGTTCCGCCAGGCCAAGACGTGGAATCGGTGCTTACCACAGTCGTCAATTCGTTTCAGTGAGAATGAATTGTTCACTGCCGTTGTACTGGTTTCCGATATTCCTGATGGTGTGTTGACATTGTTCTACTCGAATATGCCCTGGCTCACGGATCCCGTTCATGTAGCAGCTAGAAATGAATTCGCACAGCTAACAAATGCTTTATCTCCATTTGTTCCTGTTATTCATCTTCTCCAAAATGGTTCTGCTGCTTCAACTTCCCGCAGCTCGCCATTGGTTCCATCCGCTGCTCTCAGCGTCTCGAGCGTACAAGAACTTCATGACCTGTTAACTGAAAGACCCGAGGTGTCTCAACAGCTGCGGATGGAGGCTGTAGAGAAATTTATGACGTGGGCGGCCAATAGAAGGAAAGATGAAGGAACGATCGCAGTTCAAAGACGGTATACCATCCATTGTTGATCGTCGTGCTCGTTCTCGACGGGTTCATGGGCATGCGGACGATATTAATATGCTTGGACATGTCAAAGAAGAAACAGTCATCCTAGGAAGTGGTAACGATCAGTCTAGAGCCGATTCTGAAGGCAGCTGGAGACAGTTCAAGGCACAGTGGGAGGCTAGCTGGGAGGATGCTTATTCTGGTCAGGGTCAGGAGCATCTTTCGCGGAAGGTTGCTCTAAAGGATCGACGAGAGAGATCATCCACGCCGAGAGATACTTCTGACGATGACCTGCTTCGCACAGCAAGAATAATTTCGGCGGGTCCTGCCTTTGCAGTTGGTGCAAGTACATTGAAAGTGCGGAAGCAGCCTCGTTCCAGGAAACCGGCATTCAATCGAGAATCTTCGTCGTCTTCATCGTCTCCTCGTCCTGCTACATCTCCGTCTTTACCAGCATCATCATCTCTTCCCTCGACAATGCCTTCTTCCCTCTCGCTCTCCGAATCCTTCTTCATATCAGCGGATGAAGTTCCCGAGACACCATCGCTCCCACTCGTGCCACTTGTGATGGCATTTCCCTTTCCCTCTTCGACTGTTTCCCTCCTTCCTCCGCCATCGCGCGATCCTTCTCGTGCTCGCTCACGCGGGGCAACCCCAGGATCAGTGTCTCCTTATCCTTCCGAAACGTCGACGCCTTTCATATTCGACTTGCATGCAGGCCGATTTGATCCTTTGCATCTTCCTTCCTTCATTGCGCTGTCCTTTTCTATTCTCCGCCCACTGCGGGCTCATATGTGGTCAGCTACCCACAGACTGTTGACTGCGCCGTTCAGGGTAGCAAGTACTGCTGGAGACGATGAAAAAGACGTTAGAAAGGTGGACGAACAGATGGAAGACCACAAACTTGCCTTTAGCTTTGACTCCATTGACACCGAGGAATATAATCCCGAACCTTCTTCGTCGTCTTCCGCATATCGCTTCAGAAGGGCTCTTTGGCCGACAGGTGTAATGTTGGTCGGAGGTTTTTTGCTGGGGTTTGCTGTTGGTTACCTGAGAGTCTTCTAACATCGAATATCTGAATGTGCGGCGTTAGTTGGTTTGTGGCTCGCTCCCTTTATGACTTGCTTGGATTTTCACATCACGATCTTTTTCAATCTGTATTATTTTAATGTATATTGGAGATACGATTTCTGGGCGGTGTTGTAGCATAGCTAATGCTTATCCTTTAATTGGATTGTATATAGTACAATATTTACAATGAAGTTGTCCTGAAGCTTCTCTCGGTCACTCGATATGCCTGAAGACAGTTCATTGTCGAGTGCTCCCTGGGATGTAGGATCAATAGGAATCATGCCATATATATTATAGTCTTCTCTCTGCAATTGCGCATGCCGCACCGCGTCTTCTCGGTTCTTATGCGTGGAACCTTGCGGGAAACCATGGTCGTGGTCAAAATGATCGGCCAACTGTGGGTCTGAAAATGTAATCGCGCTGTACAGTAGTTGGTAGTGAACTCGGTGGTGGGTATAGTTTACATGTGCTAAATCGATCGTACTAATACATACTGTATGTCGCCTATGTTCAAGGGATTAGCTTGTAGAGAAGGTTACCGGTAGAAAAAAAATCATACCAGTGAGTCCAGTCCTCGTCGCATCCGTTTCCGCTATCTCGGTAGCGAGTATGTGCTAAATCCATCGTTCTAGATCGGTCCTCATCGCTAGCTGGCTAGTATTATCAGCATTCAATTTCTACTCGTCCATTTCGCTGTTGCCACCCCATCCCTCTTGCCTCGACTCCTCCTCGAGCCCAAACCAAGCAGGAAGATGCATCCAAGCCGTTTCCCTTCCCCTCGCGAAATCATCAAGAAAATCCACCTTGCAAGGACCGCACATCAAAGCCCTCGCTCGCTCGCCTTCAGTCCTATCAGGTCTTGTCAACAGTTCCATTCCCTGCGCCAACGAAAAGAGAGGATCTCCGTCTCGCCCTGAATCGATCCCTCCGATACAGCGAAACATGTTGAGATAGATTTCACGGAAAGCTTGAATGCACGGATGAGACGGGCAGTTCCGGCGGAATAAGCAATTGGCTGAAGGTTTGCGGGTGCCCACATGAGATACTAGGAAATTGATGAGGAAACGCTGTGCGGATTCACGTCCTTGGAAGGTGCGTGTAAGAAGTTGGTTGGAAAGACAGACATAACGAGGCTCCTTGTTCGGAGACACCAGAGCTGATTTGATTCCAGGTGTTCCGTACATGATCTTGGTAGGAGCATACCTACGGGCAGTTCAACGGAATAATGGGTGACCTTGCCTTGAAAAAAAAGAAAGTTGAAAGCATACCTTGAAAGGTCGTAGAATGCACTCGGTAAGAGATGGTCTAGGGCTAGTTCTATGGCGAGTTCGATAATGAGGACTGGATGTGGAGAATATTGTCTTGGGGAATAGACGCCTTTAGACGTAAGAGCTTCGAGTTCTCGTGCATCCCATCCTTCCAGGGTACACGGCCAATCGAGTGTTAGACGTTCGAGGCATTGCTGACGGAGATGCGGCACGATATACTTGGTAGAAAGACGCAGAGACCCAGCTATCCTCGGAAAATGAACTGGGCGAGGAGCAGAGAAATGCAGCCCATCGTACAAAGCGCACAGAAAGTGGTACTAAGTAGAAGGGTAGATTAAATACCTCGAGAAGGTGAAAAGAGCGAGATAGCCTACCAAATCATCTGGACTATCAGACAATTCAACTGAAGGACATCCATCGACCGCGTCTTGCTCGCTGGGTTGAAGAATATCGAACATCCCTTCAAAAACTTCAGAATGGCGTTGCAATTGGCCTCCGTGAACTTTGAAAGCAAAGGAACCGGCGACTAGTATGATATTTCCGTCATTGAACCAGATGTCGGAACGAGTGAGAGTAGTTGTTTTGGTTGATGTATTGGATATAGTCATGACAATTCGAGATGTATATACAAGATAAGAGAAAGAAGGAACAATACAAGATGAGAGCAGGAAGCAAGTTGGACGGCGCGTCCGGTTCCGGTCGAAGTACTGCGCCGACATCTACCAATAAATACAGCACAGTATACAAACTCGTTAGACATGTACAATTTGAATGGCATAATCAGCTTGGGATGACTCTTCCACAACTTCAACTATCAAGCCTGCGTGTTCCAAATATTCCAGCTCCCGACATGCATCTGCAGCAAGCTTTCGAGCCGCAAAACGCAAACGAATAAACCGTAAACATTCCACTCGATCATCAGCTATTTCTGGTACCCAGCGGGACACAAGCATGCTAATAAAAGTCGAATCATCGAAAAAGGGAGAACGTGCACCAAGCTCCAGTCGCCTCAACATAGGCACTAGGGTTTCTTTAGAACGAAGTGAACTTGAATGTCCACAGCGGTGCAGGGCTTCAAGGAATCCCTTACAAATAGTAGGCGTATACAGGAGGTTCCTAGCCGTTGCTCTTCTGAGAGCATTCGGGTTTGCACTGGGCGGTAAAGCCTCAATGATGGTAAGATCTTGTAGCAATGGCAGCAGCTCGAGAAACGCTATGGCGTCCTTGTCGCTTAATGGTATAGACTCCAACCGTAGCGTGGTAATACTGCAATTCGAACGAGAAAGAAACTCAGCAAACTGAGCTCGAGGCCAACAGCCCTCGAACGACCGTTTCGGGTCGGAACTCTCGGATTTGATAGTGATCGAAGTCAAGGAAGGTGCAGTGAGGGAAGATATGAGTAGTTCAAGCATATTATAACCGCAGGGTTTTACTTTGCCCAGTAGGCTTATCGACAGAGAACGAAGACTCTGTGATTTCTGGGGTATCACGTCGGATGGCTGTCGTAATCCGTCAGCCCCATCAGTCATGACTGCGTGATGTGCATTGGTGTAAGATACGGATTCGAGGTTTGGACAAAACTCGACGACGCGGAAGACAGTTCTGCTTCCAGCGTCGAGCTCCAAATCCCTGATTTGCTCCCATGGAAAACCATTCGCTGTAGCATGATCTTTGTGTGGAGAACAGTTCAGAGCAAGCACTTGAAGACAGGGGGCGTCTTTAAATAAAGACAAGTTGGGAAGTTCATCCACAATCTCCCCTCTAAGTGTCTGATTGATTCGGAGGGACCGAAGACAAGGAAGTGAACCGAGAGATGCTAGACTGTCGTAACATTCTACGGAGAGGATACCCGTCCGCACAGTAACATGCTGCCATCGTTGGGAATGTTTAGCCAGTGTATACATCAGGCGATGTTCCTGCTCGCTGTCACTATGAAGCCACATCTCGATATCCAAGCACAAAGGATGCTTCCTTGAACGTTCGAGATGCAATTCTACCGGCGGCCCAACGCTGTTACTCTCCTTATCCGAAGGACATAGGTTCAGCGACAGATTACTCCACATGCCAGAAGTGCTGTGAACTATATCACGCCAACGAGCGCATACTGTACTCAACACAAACGGAGGAGCATCAGATATGAAACGCTTTAAACGGCTGGTGGAAAAGTTGGAAGATGTAGTTGAGCAGAGAGTAAGGAATATTCTGCTTAGTATTTCCGTTGGTAATCGTCGTATGGGTGCCGTGAGTGAGCTTGCATTCGCTCGAAGTTTCTCGAGCTGTTCGCGCTTTGTTCGGAGAGAAAGGATGGCAGATTGGAGACGAAGGATTTCAGAACTGATATTTCGCATATCGAGCTCTATGTATTGAAGTAACTGCGATATTTCGTGTTTGTCTGAGGTTCCTTGGCCACGAAGTGATTTTTGAATATCAGGAAGCGGAGTAGAGATATAGGTCGCTGTGAATCCATTTTCTTTCGAGGAACAGTTCTTGCAGAGAGCTACCATATTGCAGCTAAATAATTCAGTTGGAATTAGACTATTCAGATATAGAAAATTGCTATACCGTGAATGTAGCAGCAACTGGACAAAGTTGAGGTTAAAGAGTGTAAGCGCCTATCGAAGCGTTCAATATCGACATCATGGCCGTTCTTCAAGCGCCCATTCTTTTTTTGGCCCCTATTTGGCCCAGCACAAGTTACACGAGATACACTAAGTACTGGAATCATTATTTCAGATCACAGAAGCCTGTAAATTACCTCGTTTGTGGATTTCGAACTCCTGCAGCACTGACTGACCAAAAAGCAATCTGTAGCCTTGAAAGCTTATGAGCCGTGACTCCCGGTTAATCCAGAAAATTTGTATCATTTTATTTGTGATTGGGCTACATACGGCTACTATTACTACGATAACTACAGAGAGAATGGATATATACTCACAGATAAAGCAGACATATATGCAACAGTGCAACAGACGGACCAGATATTCGAGGGTAGTATTAATTGATTATAGATCGGAGTAGAAAGGATTCAAGAAAATCATAATGCACAGAAAGAAAAAGGAAAGAAAAAATGCAATGCGACCAGAAACAGAGTGAGTGAATGAGCAATCCTTGAGACCGCTAATACAATAATACAAGACGTGTGTGTCGTTCAATATCATCAATGTGGAAAGAGAAGAAGAAATTACAAACAGATAAGGTAGTGAGATGCACTCAGGCGAAGATGTAGTGGTCCCTGAATTTATGCTCTGCCGGCCTCCACTCTCCACAGCAAAACTCCCATCCATATTGACGAGAAAGCTCGACGCCGATTTTGTACGCGAGCGTCTCGTGGAATGGAACATCGTCTAAATCATTATTGTCGTGAGGAGGAGGAGGAGGAGGAGTAGAAGGTGCCGGAGAGAAGGAGGAGCTCGATGATGAGGATGAGGATGATACGGAAGCGGAGTCGGTGCTGAAGGAGGTAGAGGTAGTGCGTCGATCGCGAGTGTTGACGGTGCGAGTCTTGTGCTTCGCCGTACTCGAACGAGCAGTAGTCTTCGGTCTCCTCAACTTCTGATCCGGTGCAGAAGTGAGGGAAGAAATAACACCATTGCTCCTACCGTCGGTAATCTCTTGTGCTTTCACCTTGCCAAGCTCAGCGATCTATAATGAGCATAGAGTCAGATAAATGCTGCAATAACGCGACTTAAACTCACCAAGGACTCGACAGGCATATCCATTCCTCGCTTGAAGAAATGATCTCTGATTATCGCGCAACGAAAAACGTGTTTATGCCACATCGCAGGATAATAGTGCTGTCGACGATCGAGATGAATGACTTTGGAACAGCCAGCACATTTAACGTGGTGAGGGCCAAAATCATCGTTGCCTACCCATTCATGGGCTAGCAACGCTGCTTTGCGTTCGAGCATGCGACGCTTTTCATCCGCCGACATAGTTTCGACAGCTTCTCTCTCATCCTCGACGGATGAATCCAGTTCATCGTCGTCGTCTGCGGGCGTAGAGCCTGCTCTAATGAGATTGTTATTCGTGAAGCTTTTGTCGAAATCGCGATGGGCACGCGTCGAAGTTCGTCGTCGAGTAGACTGAGCAATACCAGTAGCTTTAGATGACGCTGTTCTGGCCATGTCGGACGAGAGTGACGAGATGGTGGTGATAAATCGGAATGAAGAAGCGGAGGTAGGTATTAAAAGTAGAGAAAGGATATGGCAAAAGATGACGGTGGGTGAAGAAGTAGTTAATTATGAAGGTCTCTTATATAAACGCGTCGGCGCTTTGCGCTTTGACTGAACGTGATCGTAGTAATGATGCGACTACCTATTGTCCCGGTCCAAGCGATCACCAGAACTCGCAGAAGTTCTAGCCACCGATGGTCCAAAGTGCAAGCGGCTTTCCGAGATAAGTCGATCTTATTGTACATGGCCATTGTAAGTAGAATCTTTATCCTAAAGCGGTAGACAATGTATCTGCAAGCTCTTTAATCTATGAACTTTGCAAGGAACTTATCGAGATCCGTCTTCGATTCCTCTCCGTCATCCCAGCTTTTCCCAACTTTGTCACTCAGCACTTCAAAGTTTCGCCTGACCAACTTTCCTTCCTCTCCTTTAATCTTTTCCAACAACAGTTCAAACTCCTTCTTAACACCCTCGACCGTGAACGACGGTTTATAACCTGTATCCTTGAATCGCAGCAATGGCTTCGTTCCTTCGGTTCCAGCCCGAACTCCAATCAATTCAAACGCAGCTTTATGTATGAGCGTAAGCGTGGCGGCATTTATGGGCTGGTCAGCGCTCATCGGCCAGAGAATTCTGTTAAACGAGGTGAAATTGAAGGAAAACTAAGGAGAGAAGATAGTACATACAATGGAATCTTGTATGCAAGCGCTTCGAGAACAGAGTTCCATCCAGCATGAGTGATGAACCACCCAGTAACTGGATGGGTTAGGATGAGCTCTTGCGGACTCCAGGCCAAGGCCATCCCAACTCCACTGTTGTGAATCAACGACTTTTCTTCCTCAGTAATTTGAAAAAGCGGAGAAGCATGAGTCAAAATGAATGGCGTTTGAGTCGCGATCAGAGTATTGATCATGGTCCACAATTTCTCTGGCTCTGAAGGTGTGAAGAACGTTCCGAAGGATATCTGGAATGCACAGAAAAGAAATTGAGTGCGTTAACGACATCAAAATTACCATTAGAACTCACATAAATGAGGGATCGTTTCCCAAATTGTGTACACATCTTGTCCAAGAAATTTACCACATTAACATCATTTGGCTCGCTTCCTTTGAGCATAGGCAAAGCCAGAGGTGCCATAGCATATACAGGCTGGCCCAAAGGTTCGAGCCAGCCCTTCAATGCACCCATCATCTCACCGTCGAACGCAGTCACAGACGCATCAATAGCTCCATCGGCCTCAGAAGTATAAATTTGGCCCATGGCACGGAAAATCTCTACCACAGGCATCGGGACTTGAGGCGCAATTTCGTGGCTATACATTGGGGGCGCTCCAGGCATATCTATGACTTCAAAGTCTTCGTGATTATAGTCAGACACCGCAGGCGTAGGCTACACCATTCCCAAGCACAGTTAGTAATTCTCAGAGATATGGGAAAATAGGCTAGTACGCACGACGGGTTTAGGGCCTGCATTAGAGGGCGGAGCCTGAGAAATGGCCTTGAGCGCTGCGTTCAATTTGGCTTTGGCGATATTCCTTCCTTCCTCGATTTCCATTTCAACTGGAGCAGTCCCGCCGAATCGCCTGGGGCCAAAGATTCGAACTATGGTACCAGCTGGGACGGTCAATAGAGAAACTATAGGAACAGTCTTCTGCGAAATGGCACGAATGTCATCATAGGCGTAGCCCGAAAAGTTCTGGAGAGTATCAGTTGAGATTCATCATGTACTGCAGGCTGCAAGGATACTTACATCAATGATAGCGACCTTGGGGCGCGGAAGACCAGGAAAGATCTTCCCAGACGAGTTGCACGTAAGACTTTGACCGTTGTACAACGCTGCGTATGCTGTCGCGAACTCAGGAAGAGGGGCCAATGGGTGGACCTTCACGTTGGGTCCAGCGATATCTATAACACTATAGGATAGTGCATGAGTTCATAGCTCAACAGATTCAAAGCGCGACAAACTTACCGGATACGCGTTATCAACGCGTCAAATTCACCCTGGGTCAATTTGAGCTTCAATTCGCCCATGAACTTTTCATACGAGAGGTTCGTGGTCAAGACCGTGACGATGATATCGGGACGCGCTCGTACGATGAACACTGCCAAGGCAGTCACAGGCTTGTTATGACCTATGGTAGCTCAAAGTTAATGGAGTCAATGGAAAACGAAGAACCTCAAACACACCCCAGGCAGGTACAACATGGATCAAGATATGCTTCGAGACCATAGTGTTCTAAGTTCGAATTTCGAGTTTCGCTGCCTGAAAGCTTGCAACGGCAGGTGCTTTTATAATACTGGCCTTGAGCATATGTCTTCGCTCTGAGATTGGCAGGTTGGGCTGCGTGGCCGGTCTTGTCGGCAACGGAAAAAATGGTTAATTGACATAGACAGTGGATGCTAATAGCTTTATAAGCACTCGTATCACTGAATAGGTTTGTGACTAGACTACTACGGCTAAATACACATACCCTACACGTTCTACGTGGACTCCGACTCGGAGAACATGCGAAATGGTAACAAGTGAGAAGTTAGAAGTTGAACGTAAGTAGTCGACATGGGCGCCAAATTATTTCTATGCTTCGATTTCGCCATATCCATTTCCCCAGACTGCGACGACATTATTCTGATACAGCGTCATCTCGGGTTCTGGGACCGCCTTCCCAGGTAGCCTGCTTCTCTCGACTAGCATCCACAACTTACCATCACAACAAAAACACGACCCTTCGTCGACTCCGCTCTGATTTATCCTTTCCTTTGACCATTTACGATTCCGAGGTGCTAAGCGAATTTCTGGATCAGCCAGTCGCTCATGCTAAAGCAAATTCGAAACCTCAAAAAATAGTCTATGCTGTGTCTTCGTGCTTGGAGAATGAAGTAGGCCGAGAAGCACTATGGTTGGCAAATGTTGTAATGACCAAAGAAGCTCTGATGATGTACGTTCCACGATTTCTCTACCTCTTATGATTTTATTCAAATGACCCAGCCTTCTACATGGAAAAGGCCCGCTTCTCGCTTCATACATCGATCATAGACTCTATCTACAAGCATTTACAAGCCCAAGGTCGATTCAGTGGATTTTCGACCTACACCCCTCTGAACGTGATCCGCACTCGGGGACTTTGTTCAAAAACGACCATGTTCAAGACTTGTTAACGTAAATTCGTCCTTTCCTCGGACTCCCAAATCCGCGCTCACCACTCTCGTCCAGGCCTATCTGCTTTCAGACGGCTTGTACAGAGCTAGTAGGTGAGCCAGTAAGAAGATACTATCGGACGCGAAATCCATCAGGAGCAAACAACTGGAGCTCCGTCATATCCCGCACTTTTGGAAATCTCGACGTCCTAATTGCTGGTACAATTCCCTGCGTTAATGGTATGCTCGAGTCAGCTTCAGCTTCTTGATAACACTAACCCGTCTTTTTTTTTTGTTAGAGCCGTACACTGGTCAACCTGATTGTTACGTAGAGCTCGGGACAGAACCTTCGAATTTGGGCAACCACCCTGATATAATGCGAGAATGGTACTACAGCTCGTATATCATGGGTGTTCCCAGCCTCTTTTTGGGCTCCCAAACCCCAGATGGATTGATCCAGAGCACTAGAGTCATTCCTGTCGACAGCATACCCGGTAGATTCGTAAATCGTTACTGGGACCCTGACGTACACATCGAGCGAGCCTATAGGATTTTGCAAAAAATCCGAGAACAGCTCCAGCGCAGAACCTTGCAACGATCAGGGCCCTACATGTTCACTGAGCATCGGGACGATGTGGTTTCGGGGATCAGACTCTTCAGAGATCGGATGCACTTAAAAAGAGATATGCACCGGGTGGACGATATTTCCTTTGATATACACGAACTTACAAAGGGCGAACGATTAGAGGTGATGGATCAGTTCCCCGCACCGTCATGTCGGTTTACTCTTCAAGTCTCTTGTGGAACAACTACAATTCGTGAGACTGAAGAAGAAGTAGGGACAAGGGAATACATAAAAGTATGTTACTTAATAAATCGCTTAGCTCTGGCGGTGTGACGAGTACTCAAACGCGCTCGCGATGAAGAATACAAGGATAACATAAAAATTGGCAGGAAGCTTGATCATCTCCTCGAATCATAGATGCAGGGATAGGAACCATCCTCCCTGGACCGGATACTATGGTTTGCCTTGACCCAAGGAAGTGCCATGTTAATGCGCTCGCAGGTCGAGACATTGTCGGGGCTGGTTCTTCATTGCCGCAATTTCTGTTTTTCTTTTCCGAGTCCTTGAACCTTGCGCGTTGTACAGGCGTGGAATGATGTTTTAGCTCATTTCGGTCCATTATTTCCAAAGATCCTTTCTGTTGAGCGTACGCATGGCCTTTGGGGAAACTCCAGTCCTTGCTCTTTGTCACTGTGTACATACACTCATCATCTCTCGCTCTTTGAAAGTTTCTCTGTCGGACCGAGTACAAAACATTTCTGGGTAATTTAAAGTCTTTACATATCGCAATCAGTCCAAATGGAAGCCCAGGAAAATAGCAATGCGTTTGCGAGTTCTCGTAAGAGCCGCTTCAGCCTCTTCCGCCGACTGAACATCAGTGCATTCACAGGGGTAGCCGACATGCCCCTTTCTACAGGCAAGAGGAAAGTTAAGATTGTGAGCAGCCTGGAAACATTGCTCCACTAAGTTGACCAGCTTATAAGTAAACATCCAAAAAAAAAATCATTCCATGAACTCACTTGTGAACGATTTTAACTCCAACTTCGTCCTTGGGCATGGCGACTCGAGAGGTTGCGCGTCATGACCAACGAGCAGCACATCTTCAGCTGCGCTCGAGTTCATTTGAAACATCATATCCCTAAGAAGTGCATTAGTTACATGAATGATATATTGTAGATGGAGAACTCACCGTGTTATGACCATCGTCAACTGTATCTGGAGTTTTGCGAGTTTATCGCTGAGTTTCTCGAATTCGGTTCTAGCCATGTCTACGTCGCCATTGATAGAAGCGGGGTCATCATGAGACAGAGTAGTTTCGTGTGCTTGAAAATTCATCGCAGTTAAAACTTAGGAAGAGAAATGGACAGAGTTTTCATAATATAAGCGTCTATTCTCGACTCCTGAACCAAGCCTTTCTCATCGCATTGAATTATCCTTCACAGAGCGCGTCCGAGTACTCATCACACCGCCAGAGCTAATCTTTTCCAGCGATGTATTAAAAGCATATTCTTGTGCATGTGTAGTCTCTTGTCCCTACTTCTTCAGTCTCACGGATTGTAGTTGTTTCACGAGAGTTGAAGAGTAAACCGACATGACGACGCGGGGAATGATCCATCACCTCTAATCGTTCAACTTTTGTAAGTTCATGTATATTAAAGGAGATACCGTTCACAACTATGAATTCAACGCGATGAAGAAGGCATAATTCAGTAAAGTATTCAAGAAATGCCCAAGAATCGAAGAAGGAAAATTAACCATACAGTTAACGAAGAATACAAGGATAACATGAAAAAATGGTAGGAAGCTTAATCATCTCCTCGAATCATAGATGCAGGAATAGTAACCATCCTTCCTGGGCCGGACACTATGGTCTGCATCGACCCGAGGAAGCGCCATGTTAATGCGCACGCAGGTCGAGACATCGTCGGGGCTGAGACTGATGACCGGATTGAAAGGGACATCACCAGTGACCTCCAAAGAGGTTCTGGAACCTCGTGGTAGGGGATGGGCTAGGGGTGCCAACGACTCGGAGGAAGTTTTGACCGAGATCCTGCTACGAGTGTTCGGGGCCCGGATGGAACTGTTAACGGGCACCAACGGTACTCGTTTCTGGCCTTGCCTTGGAGCGGAAGTGAGCTCTTCCAAATCCCCCGATTGTCTGAGCGCTATTATGCGGGTAGCCTCTTCCATACCCAATTCAGCGTTCTAGAAATTAGTTAGCAATTATTCCGGCAGTGATTTCCAACGACATACCATCCACTCTATAGGCATATCAAGCCCTTTTCGCAAAAAACTCGGCACGAATAAGAGCACACCTGTTCTTGTGCTTCTTCCATGGTTGAAGGCCATAGGCATATTTACCATCCAAATGGATGATCTGGTCGCATTTCCTACATGTCACCCATTTCTCGTCAAACTTCCCAGCATATACATCGTTCTCAGAGTTCCAATTTCCTTTCCGCCTCCGAAGTGCGTAGCTTGGAACCAGTATCAGCACCGACATTCAATGTTGAGCGATTACGCTTCTGATGCGCTCGCGTCGTGGAGACGCGTCCAGAACTGGATCGTGTACTAGTAGAGGAGTGTGATTTCGAGCATTTACTGGGTTTCTTTGGTGCCATGATTGTATAGACGGAGCAAAGCAAGGCGCTTCAAGTTGGGCGAGACGATGTAGTGAAGAGAAAGTGGTAGTGAGGACGTTCAAGTCTGGCCTTAGGGACCTTTATGATCTTATAGAATTGCCTAACTGGGAAATGGCCACAAAGCCTATTGTTCTGCTCAAACTTTGTAGCAGGTAGGGCCATGAGTACAATAGGGAAATAAGCGCTGGAAGCGCCGCGCGCTTGTGCTCAGGTAAACTGAGGCGTATACTTTACAATCTTGAAGAACAAGTAAAATTCAAGCATAGTCAAGACGAATGACCACTCGTGATCGCGAGATGTTCTATGTGGCTCGCTCAAGGATCTCCAAGATAGACCGACAACAGGAATGAGTTACCATCACTCCATAATTTTATTTCAAGTTATGTACCTGGAACTTGGAGGAAATTAACGCGTTACAGAAAGGTCGGCACAATGCCCTTAACGCATTAGCGATCAACCATCTTAGGCACGTCTAGCAGCCACACATAGGACTCGGTGCATCCAAGGGTGGAAGTTAGTAATTGTTATTATTTGTTACTGTCACAGAGTGGGGTAATTTTTGTAGGCTTTCTGCACCTGAAACCTCGCATGTACAACCACAACCGGAGGGGCAGTAAGGGACACTCGACTTCTTCCAACATTGAACATGCGTGATGTGGAAACAGCGCAAGCAGTTGACGGAAAGACCTGTGTACGGGAGTCAAACAACGCAGACGTCGATGCAAAAGTGTAGAATATACCTTTCACAGAAAGCCTACACACAGTGCATTTTGGTGTGGTTCGCAGATACCCACAAGATTCGCATGGTGCCCCCAAGTTTCCAACAGGAAGAGGCATCGAGCAGCTTGTGCACGTTCGCACAAGGCCTACCGATGAGATCAGCTAACGTCGAAGTCCCTTGGGGTACACGCTCACCAAAAGTATGTTCATGTAAAGCAGTCGTCTCTCCAGGTACACTGATAGATTTCAGAAGCTCCGCTCGCTTATGATACAACTCCCAACGAGCTAACATCTCCGAATAAAAATGTATATGCCGCAGAAGAAGTGTCAATTCGTCCATCGAGAACGCCAGTTGATTCAAACTAAAATCACAAGTTAGTACCTATGCAAGTATTATAAAATAAAATAAACGCACTCATTCGTTTCAAGTACTGCAGGTTCAAAAACAATTGTAGGTTTCTTCCGTTGGCTTTAGCCTTCTTACCAGTGCCAGCGACGTGAGAAAACATAGGCTTATGAGTATGACCCGCGGACGAGAACGACACAGCAGTCTCCTTCTGTGGTAAACTCTCATTCCATGATCTTGACGCCGTACTTGGTGGTGTGAACACGATGGGAGAAGCGGAGCCTCGATTCCAGTTCTGCCTATTCGACGTTTGATTGATGGCTGCACAAGTCGGCCACTCGAGCGATTTTGAGTCTTGCTTAAAGGTACAGGAATCCACGAGGGAGAGGTGAATGAGGGTAACGGAGGTGAACGAACCGGTGATATTGTTGGATCTGTATTATCATACATGTTGTACGACGGAAGTGCAGTCATAAGATGCCGACCGGTGTGGAACAAACTCGACCATGATCCACGAGATGAGGAGAAGGAAGCGTCAGGGTGCATGGAAGGTGACGACGTCGAACCAGGAGCAGAACGATTTGAGTGACCAGCTGAATATGATAGTGCTGGGGTCATTTTTGATGGATGGCCATGCATAGCACTAAAATAATCCAAAGCTGAACCTGGTCTTGTACTCAACAAGGTGGAGTGTGAACTGGTAGCCACCGAATGCGGAACTGGGAAACGAAATATTCGGAGAGCGATGACGGCAACCATAGCAAGCATTTGCACGTCTTTCTGAGCTCGGAGCTCTATCAATCTAGAAAGAGAGCAGCATCAGTCACACAACCCACATTTGGGTGAGAGAGATTATGCTCACAAACGGTCCAATAATTGCTTCACGAGGCTTAAACAACGAAACCGCAAGCCAAGCTCTTCGTCACCCGGAACCATAGCGGCCCCCAGTATTGCGCCAAGGGACCGAAAAATTCGTTCATGATCATACCTCCCATGAGCCCTGGCGACTGCAACATTCCAGTCACATACCACCCCCAGATCCCCAGCGTCATCTTCTCCGGAATCCCCAGGCGCAAAGAAAATATAATCTGCGGCAACACTTTTGTCTCCCCCTTCCAAACCTGTCGTATTCGCAATCACAACTTCACTTCTGCGAGGAGCAGCTAATGTCGCGTAGCTACGTGAACCAGTTCCCATCCCATTTTCATCTTCTCCTCCAAATTTTCCACCTTCGTCAACTCCCCAGATAGAATTTAGACCTACAGAACTTCTGAACGAATTGGAATGTCTTCGTCCACGATGTCGAGGAAAAGTCAGCAAGTTCGTCATGATTCGCGTTATTTGCGCTTGCGTTTGGGCTGAAGATTGAATCTGCGGCTGTGAAGGGTAGGGGTATGAATCAAGTAGGCCGCTATTGTAAGTACCATAGACGTCCTGCCCGCTAACACCTCTTGCTGTGGCAAAGGTCGAGTCTGGGGCGAATGTAGATGAGGGTAAGGATAAAGATGCCAATGAATATCGGGGTACACTATCGCGGTCGGTGGCTGCAAGACTCAACCGACGAATAGCGTCAGACACCAGGGACGGCGATTGATGGAAGACTTGAGCGGATGACAACGCTTCTATGTTGTCGGTACCCTTCTCGTTATCGCCGCTGGCAGTAGGACCGGTTTGTTCAGCACCAGCGCGTAGTACGGGAGATCTAGAATGCGATATTGACATCGTGGGCCCGATGGCGTTGCGAACGATACGAGGGGGCGCTCTGAAGAAACAAACAAGTTCCCCTACGTCGATCAGTCTAACATCAACTTCGTATCCCAGAATCTCTTACCATTTGGACCAAAACTCCCCTGACAAGTCCTAGGTTCCGCTAGGTTCTTGTGAGTCCGCAACAACGACATCGTCACCTCGTTATCCTTTCCTTGAGCATTTCCTCTCATGCCCGTATCATCGTCTGCAAAGCTTTCATCCGAGGATGAATCATCTTCTCGAACGCCTGGCTTTAATCCACGTGAACCATCCATATCCACATTCTCATCCTTGAACACCAGAAACCTCAAGCACGCCTCTAAACACGGTCTCTGCCCTTCCCTTATCCTTCTCAACCTTCTCAACATAAACGCCCGGTCCTTCATTGTAATCAACGGGGTGTATTCCATGCTCAGCGTAGGCGTGGCGAGCGGGTGTCCCAGTGGAAGACCGTTTTCTAGGTCATTAGGGTCGCTGTGAGGGTATTCTCGCGGAAAGGTGAACGTAACACGGAGAAACACTGATTGGGTGGAGTAGGAGTAGGTAGACCCAGTATTTCGTGAGCCAGAGCGAGCCCAAGGAACTTGAAGACCGAGCGTGCATGTCCGCTTTTTGTTATTGGTAAGTTCGTGCTTCTCAAGCCGTACTTTGGATGCGGGAAGCTTGGAAAGGACAGATGTGATTCTGCTGATATGTCAGAGCAATCCGGACTAGAATCTATGTAAGAATACTTACTCGTCCTGTAGAGACGGGCCAACAGTTTGAGTGACAACAGTTTCCTTCTCCCTCTCTTCCCCACACCTGCTATCCTGGTTATCCGAGCCTCTGCTTCCACTCCTCTGCATATTGGTATTCCCATCTCCTCCCGCTACAGCGCCAGCAAGGACCGATGCATATGCATGGATACCGGTAGAAGTAAGGGTAGGAGTTGCATCCATGTCCGACGAAACATTCTCTGCAGCATCCATATCCGGCGAAGCATTCTCTGCAGCATCATCCCACTTGTTCATTGTCGACGTCAGCCTCTCACTTGCTTTCGCTTCTGCACTACTGTCTCTACCTTCCAGACTACCCTCTTTACCCTCCCGACTATCTTTCCTCCCTCCGGCTCCTCCACTTCCCGAAAGTGAAGTTGCACTTTCAACTTTGACGGAAGACAGCCAAGAAAGCGCGTCTACGCGCGCACGAGACTTCCCTCCCGCAGCACCACGAGACATGGTCCCTCCTCCACTACCTATGTGTCCAGGAACGCTCAAGCCTAGCCCGCTGACGCTTACGCTTCCCGGTAAGCCCCGGGAAGGCAAGCCAGTTCCTGGAGCGAACAGAATAGGAGCAGCAGTAGTCGCAGTGGCAGTCGTATTCGAATTCGCACTTCCAGACACGTCATGTTCTTCCTCCGCGTTGGATACATTTGGATAAGGATATAGATGAGGGTAGTGGAGATACTGCTGCATACTATTGTTTCTGGGCCGATTCCTACTGGCTTGAGTGGGCGGTCCACCTGCTCGTACTTCTGCAAGAATAGAACGGTGCCCGATAGGTGCAGAAATTGGATTGGGGTTCGGAGTTGGATTTGGATTCGTCTCGGGGAAGGTTAGGGGATTGCGGAACGACATCGTAGTTGCAGCTACAGATGTGGAAGTTGAGGCTTGTTGCTGTGCGTCGTTGTTATTGCTAGAGGAGCGAGAATGTCCTACTTTCTGTAAATGTAATGTTTTAGTGAATGAATACGCAGTATAAGAGTCTACACGCCTGCATCATATCCGAATCTACCGGCCAGAACCTTAGGGTGCGATCTTTCGACCAAGTGATGAGCTGGAATGCAGTATTGTTGGCGCTGCTAGAACCTGCGCTTTTTCTCCAGACGAACTCCTTTACGACATCGGAATGGCCTTGGAAGCTGTCTACAGGATGTTCCGTACCCACACCCTCGAAACCGTACATTTCTAGTGCAGTCTCGCCTCGCTGTGCAAGACTAAGCACTCCACGACCAAATGGAAGACTCCTCGCACGCCAAACGGGGTACGCAGTCTTTATCATAGTCTTGAGGGTAGTCGTTTTAGAGTCCCAAACCTTGATAGTCTTGTCCAGCGAGCACGTCACAATCTCCGTTGGCTCAGTACGCGACCAATCAATACCGTAGATGCGGGATGTGTGGGCGTCAATGGTAGTGACAGGAAGACTACCTTTCCTCCGATCCCATATAAGAACCTTGTCGGCGTGCGAGGAGGCGAGGATGTGAGAATTTTGACGATTCCATTTGACCTGAGTTCCAGGAGAGTTGAAGGCACTTAAGCCAAAGATGGGTTTACGAGGTTCACGCATATCCCAAGCCCAGACCCAGGAATCTATTCCGGTGCTCACGACAGTGTCTCGTTCAGTCGTATGCCAGTTAATGTCGGTAATAGCTCGATAGTGAGAGTGAAGGATATGTTCAATCGAAGTTTTGCCTGACATGTAGAGATTCCAGATTAATCTGACATAAATATAAGTGAAATTACCAGTTACAATGCAATAAACATACAATTTTTCACTGGAAGTCGATACAATGTATTCAGCTCGGCTAGGATGTGGGTTCCACTGCACGTCGGCCACGTCCCATGTCCCGCCTTGAGGCAGAAACCTGGGAACTTGTAAGGGAAATTCGAGGTCGATAATGAACAGGCCCTTTCGAGCTGCCAGGACAACGTCTCGAGAAGAAGGACTTATGCTCATCTAAATCGAGGTCAGAATGGACGAAAAGCCGTCCTCGCCTCCCAATTTGACCGCGCCTGCGGTCAAAGTAGGCGGCGGGAACGACAAAGCAAAGCACCGCACATTTCCTACAGCATCTCCTACAAGTCCCTTCATATCGATCTGCAAGCTTTTCCGGAAGTTTGTTCCATCCTCAGAGCTATTACCTCCACCTTCAATATCGGAATCTTCCGTATGTGGAGGAGGTCTTCGTACAGAAAGCAGGCTAGGTCTTCGGATAGTCGAGGTTACATTTGAGTCCATAAATTAGCGCCGGTAACAAACGTGAGCACTGATCATGAGCGGAATCCGACAACTCCGGCGCCTATTTTGTCAAATCTACGTTCAAACTTTACAGACTTACAGTCATCTCCCCGAATTTTGGGGCCTTCAATTGACCTTGATACTCCAATAGACTGCTTTGCTGCATGTTTAATCATGTAAGGAGGACGATTACTTTACTACTACTAGGGGAGAAGTGGTTTCTCGAGCTAGCTTGGTCCCAAACACTTGGGTGACTGCGTCCATTGCAAACCCCTGGTCCTCCCACTCTGAAGAAGGACAAAATATTGCCATGCTTCCGGATGCCAGATCCAATGCAATAGAAGCTGTCTGCGTTCGGGAATTGGTACGTGGGCTTCAAAATGCGGTTTTCTTTGCCTCTTCCTCCTTCCTTCTTCATGGAGGCTTTCAAGACAACTTGGACCATAAAAGGAAGGACGACTACTAGGAAGGACCTTCTAGTAAAATCACCCTTCCTTCCTTCCATGTCTCGCTCCTCAAGATCCCAGAATATCCAATATATACATTTTGAGCTTCTCAGGATCATGAATTTTTCGCAAGTAACTCCGGGCTAGCAATGACCAGGTGTTGTAGTAAATCTAGCTGCCTTCAGCACTTCTGATGTATGTGCTCTGGTCTCTTGATTTGATCACTGATAATGTTGTTGAAGGATCGTGTCGGGGGCATGCACTAGTCCTTAAAACTCAGACCTATTGAAGCTTTCTCCCCATTTCATGCACTTCCCTGATTTTCTTCCATGGCTGTGGCAGGACTCGGATTCTAATCCTCCCCAACCTCAAACCGTTTCAACAATAGAAAATACATGGCTTGTTGGAAAAGACTGTATCACCCAAACCCGAGAACAAGGAGGCTGCTGAAATCAGTAATGCATCCATGACAGTTGTGCCCAAGTGCACTTCATAGTTGTATTATTTCCATCTGGACTCAAGTTGCTACAGAACTATCCCAAAAGATCTTGGCCTTATTGAAAATAAATCAAATGTCCCAAACAATCCCAACTGTTTTCAGACAATCGAGTGGGTAAAAGACTGTTTGACATTGTTTGAATTATTCTCAATCACTCCTGAGTGTGACCTCAGAGGAAAAGTACATTCAAATGTGTATATCACCCCGAATTATTTCAGACTTCCATTTTTTATTGGTCACTGAGGCAGGAAAGAGTACCTTTCCGTGCCATCAGGACAGATTCTTATAACTTTGCAGACTTAATCATCTTACTCATTTGGATGTTCAACCTACAGTGCGCACTGATATCAAGTCTCTCAGACAACCTTAATTTTGAGATACACCCACCAACTCTATGCCAACTATTATTTCACCAGCATACACTCCCACTACTACTTTCTTGATGCCTGACTTAGAGGCTTCGATCTGCATAACACAGAGTAAAGATCAAGTAGAAATATAGGATCAATAACATGTACCGAGCATTGGCTCCCGTTTATGCATCTTATGCATGGATGATAGCAGATACCGCAAGATGGTACAAACGAAAGACAAGGTGCCAAGTTTTGATCCCCATCCTTCTCAAACATCCATGTCAAGCAAAACCAACCAAGGTGAAACCAATGAAAGTGATACCATCCAGATTACACTAGAATGGGACAATTTGGGAAAAGATGATGGCATCCTTCGGTCATAAGTCCTCAATCGCTATATGTCAATTTAGATTTCAATCAAATTTTTCTAGCATGCAGAAGCTCTGTGGACCAGTTGATCCCTCCTATCTCAACAAAGTGTTCCCTGAACATGTTTCAGATGGCAATGCAGAAATAGAAAAGATTTTTTCTGAGGAAGAAGAACAACTAGCACATACGGAGGATGAAGAGGATTGACCGGCAAGTGAAGACGAACTGTGAGCAGTACTGACCTCGCTACTTCCTCTTCCTGAGCTTTTTTCTAGGCAGGAAATCAAAATGTCTTTACTACTAATCTGTAGTCAATATGGTTGCAACATGGCTCAGCTACAAGATAAAAGTCAGTGAATGGGTAAAGGTACATCGACAGCACCTAGTGCCTCTCTTGTGTTATATGGAATACCTCAGCGAGGGGTCAGGGACAGAAGGTGTAGACCTTGATATTTTGACTGTCAGTGCATGTGTTACTTTGGGTCTCGTCCATGTCTCTTCAGGTACTGGGATTCAATTTGTGTGTGTTGATCCTTTATGTTGTTGACAGTTGCTCATGATATGACCAGATGGAGTACACTCAAACCATACTGATGCGCGGTATTCATGTCCCCAAGTTGGATCCTATATTCATCACAGCTACAGCTCAGCTGTCTAAAATTGATGATTTCTGCAAGGAAAGATGTACCCATTGGATGGAAAAAGATAAAGACCTGAAGGCCATGGTCTCAGGTTAGTAAAAAATTACTGGCAAAACTGTTTTCTTACCCAAGTATTTGCTCCCATCCAAGCAGATATCAATAAAGACCCCATGTCCAACTCCAAGTCTTCGCACAACCCATTCCTCAAATATGCCATCCTCAAATACGCCATCCATCTGTCGTCTCAGGAAGCTCATATTCTTGAGGAAGTAGTATAATATACGAGTAACTCCAAGCTCTTCGGGCAATAACATGGTCTATAGAAGATGTCGTTTGAATTTAAACAATGCCATGAAATAGGGGTCATATCATTGCAAGTGGACTAAAGATACAAATACTATACACACTTGGATAGTTAGTATAGCTGTGGTCAGGATACTCGAAAGTATCATTGTTCAACCCGTAGTAGAAATAAAATGACCAATCTACATTCTAATGGTTGAGTACAGGAAGTATGAAATGAGTATCGTTTAATCAGAAGAGGTACGTGATGGAGTAGGCAGTCAGTCCAGTCATAGAAAAGAACATAAGGAAATACTGAAGGTTCATGGCATTCAGTATTTCGAGAATATAAAGGTAAAGGGAGACGAACCTGTGGTAGCAAGAACGGCGAGAAAAATTCAGCAGTCCCCGTCCCACTGTAGACTTGCGTGAGGTATACCTAAAGAAAAACACAATGTTAATGTAGTAACACACGAGGTTTCCAATATACATACTTGTGTAGTCGCCGTAGGAAGACATGAGAAAAACCTGGAAAAACATAAACGTCAACCCAAGTCCTGAAGTCAACACGTAAAACAAAAAGAAAATTCAGAACGTAAAAAAATACACAACTCACATGCATACAAACTGCAGCACCTTGTCCTCCTTTGAAATCACTCCCGCGCTCGTCAGACCAATTGTCAACAGCACCCCAATCACCGGCTGCACCACGGTCTTGAGCACAGCCAGACTAAAAATCGCACCTACAGGCAGGTTGTGCCATTCGCTTCGGGGGACATTCAGCCGTGCCAACGCAGAGCCCAAGCAGATCAGCCCAATGGAACCGAGGCGGCTCCCATAAAATTGGCGAAATCCAAGATGAAGGCAAGTGGAGGTTCACCGTCTGGTGCATTAGGTATATGGGAATTAGTCGTTGCAGTAAAAAGACCTTTGAGTTCGGGGACGAGGGCGATAGGGATGGCGATGATCATCGATAGAGACATTGGGGTTAATGTAGATTTGATCACTGCTTTGAGTTGTGAGATGAAGCGCTTTTGACGACGTTGGCTTTTTGTAAGCTGGGGTATTTCGTTTGTAGGATCCTTGGAGCCACTGTCGTCTTCGAGCTCGCGAGTTTCGTACTCTAGGTCATGAGCCGTAACGGTTCCAGCTGGGGAAGCGAAATGTGCTGGTGTAGTTACTCCTTCTGTGGGAACAATGGTGGTTGTGTCTAGTTCGTGATCATGCGTAAATGAAACATGTTTATTGGGGCGAGGACGGATAGATGATGGAGCCTCGGATTTTCCCTTGTTGTATTCAGTCGTGGATGATTGGACTTCGAGGTCTTTTTCTTCAAATGACGAGGTATGTCGACGGTGAAGCCGAACACCAACAAGGGCTTTTGGCCATCCGTAGAGAAAGAAATTGCGCCTTTCACGTACTCGCTCTCGGACCTCATCGGGTTCGACATCAGGACCTACAAAGTCCTTGGCAATCAAGTAGTGTCCACCCATAGGGAACAAGGTGATCTATTGCAGTAAAAAGGCCATAAGACGATGACTGATTCTGTATTATTTTGACCGACCATGTAAACCAAAATGAATGCCGAGATATAAGCCACGGATAGCGTTTGGTCCGATCCTCCGAATGGTGCAGCTCCTGTGATGCTCATAATGACAGAAGTTGCTAAACATAGTCGACTGTCAGGAGATCGAGTAGGAAGCTAAACCTGACACTCACGAATGTCACCATAATTTCCCCAACCTCCCGCAACCAGGATCCCATACCTGAAGCGATGCGGAACCCAGAAAAAGGTCTTCACAAACCATCCCATGAGGATACCCATTCCTTCGTAAATAAGAGCTACAAGAACGAGGGGGCCTGTATCACATGTGTGACAGACAAGCAATAGTTAGAAAGATGTGTGAATAAGTATCCACACCAGAGTAGGAGATGGAAGAAATCGAATTGCCTGCCCTACTGGAGCGGACAGATGCGCACCTAAAGCGCCGATATTTTCAGGAGTAAAGGCCGGTACCATTCTTGGAGAACATGAGGCTAGGCAGGGTAATGTTCTGACACAATTCGTCAACGAGGGACATCCTCGTGTAAGTAGAACATGTATACGTACCAGAATAATTTGGCCTAAGCTGCGAGCAGCGACCACAGGGAAAAGATCTGCTTTTGTGACTACAAACCCACAAGAGACGCAGAGGACTCTGCGATGCGATGTTGATAAGGACTCCATAAAAGTTCTAGTCAACGCAGCTCACAATCGAATTAGGGGTCGAATGGATATCCAGATCAGCTTTCCTGCAGCAACCATGATGATCGTTGAGGAGAGGAAAAAATCAAAGTAGGATCAGCGTAAGGTCGTGAAAAGCAAGCAGAAACAGAGTGGGTAACTTCTCTCTTTTTAATTGTCGGGCGACATTCGGCATTACCTTGAACGGACCGCAGGCCCGAATGATTGTCCTTGGTATCGATCAGCGTCCCGTCCGACGTTCTGCGCAACATTGGCCAGCCGGACACAACCTAGACCTACAATGTTCAAGTTCGACTTTGACCTGGAAGATGCGGACATCGATCCCGATGTCGATTCTTTGCTCCAATCTAGCCATCCTGTGCAGGAACCCAATAACAAGCAAGTACACGAAGCGGAGGAAAACTTGGGAAACGATGGCGGATTTGTGGAAAAAAGCATAGAGCATCTTGTACGTCCTTTTTGCTTCTCTTCGTCCAATTTTTTAAATACAATGCTTCTCACCAAGCGCAGCTAAATGCTCTTCCACCGCAATTGTCGTATTCTCCACTGGAAATTCCACTATCATCCTCTTCAAGTTCTCAGACGTACTATCTTGCACGGAGGGACCTATTCGATGCGCGATTCCAAGTTATTTCTGAGGATAAACAGGACGAAAAGGCGCCAAATGATGCGGATCCAAGGCTACAATTTCTTGATACGCCTTCCGATTTGGTTCCAGGGGTGTATGAGGGCGGTTTGAAGACTTGGGAGTGTAGTCAAGTACGTATAATAGGACAGGGAAGCAGACATTTTGGCCTAAAATACGCTATAATAGGACATGGTTGATTATTTATCTGCCTCCTTGGATGACGGGAGTTTGAAAGGAAGTAGACTATTGGAGGTATGACTGATTTTCTCCATCGGAACTTCATCTTATTCATATATTTACTAGTTAGGCTGTGGCACGGGCGTACCATCGTTGTACCTCCTACAGCGAATATTTTCTTCCCCGCTCGAAAAAATTTCTCCGAAAAAGACTATGATACATTTACAAGATTATAACCCTTCCGTGTTGGAATTGGTGACATTCCCTAACGTGTTATTGGCTTGGTGTGAGTTCTTTTAATCATCGCTACCTTTCTATTATAATAATATCTACACTGTGCAGACATGTCACCCGCATCCACACCCTTTCTTTCATCCCAAACTACTCAGCCATCTCACCAAGAACCCGAACCAGAGGACTTTGACCCAGACTTCCCCGCCCCCGATCCAACAACCTCCGGCGACCTTCCTATCACCCCCACACTCAAAACAGCCTTCATACAGTCATTGGAAGCGTACGGCGTGGAGCTGAGATTTTTTGGAGGATCTTGGAAAAGCTTGAGGGATGCTATAGTGAATGACTCTGCGCTCGAATCGAAGCATTCAGGACTCGGAGACTATGATATCGTCCTGACATCGGAAACGATCTATCGGACAGAGAGTGTACCAGATCTGATTGGCGTCATATGGGATGCTACTCAGACTCGTCCTTCTGCCTCTACCGTTTCCGATTCCCTGGCAAAGATGGCTTTATCGCGTTCGGCAACTTCGCTTCCGCGTCCACTCATCCTTGTCGCAGCCAAAGTGTTTTACTTTGGCGTTGGTGGGGGTGTGGACGAGTTTGTTGAGGCCGTATATAAGTGGAACGGAACGAGAACAGAAACAAAAACAGTGGAGGAGGCTGAAGAAGTGAAAAACGTCGAGGTAAAAACGGTATGGGAGAAGAACGTCGGTGTTGGGAGGAGGATTGTTCGTATACTTTGGTGACTACATAGTTGGTGAACTGTAAGACGACTACTTGATTGGCTTAGATGTTGGCTAGATCAAACCTCGGAGATTTCTTTCATCTTGTGGCAAATTTTTCTTGAGCCGTACCCTCAAAGTTTGAATTGATAGTGACCTTTTATTTTTCTTTTCTATCTACACAGATATACTTAAACCATAAGTCTTTTTTCTTGACTTCAATGCATTATACATAGGGCTGCAAAGAATGCAACTTAAGAAGAGTTGGATTTAGAGATTTAAGCCCAGAGTGGCCCTCAGACTCCTACATGCTGTCTCAAACTCCACACCTGATTGGGCGCTTAGCTGACGCGTGGTCACCGTGGTCACAGACTCACGTGTGCCATTTAATTTCAAAGTCACAGTGGCACTTGTGTCTTTCTCTTTCTTCCCTTCCAATATGTTCGGTCGCCGCTACTCTGATTATGATGATATTATGTATGGACGCTACGGTCACGCTGGTGGCTTTGAAGATTTTAGAGCGGGCTTCAAGTGCGTTAGTGACCGCGCCTCGACCGCAGAATCTGTCGTATGTTTCTCTCTTCAAATCTCTTTTTCACGTCTGATCTCTTTTTTATAGGCTGAGGATTTATTTCTAAAGTATTTGGCTTCCGCCGACACGAGCAAAGGCGCCGTCAAGGAAGAGATCATACAGTTCCATCTCGTACCGGATATGAAAAAGAAGTTTTTCCGCTTTGTTAAAGAAAACGGTTGCTCGTAAGTCGTATTCATCAAGGCCAACAATCATTAAATAATTCTTTCTCAGAGCTTCTTCTCGCAAGTTGTCGCGCGAAGAACAAGACAAATTCAACAAGACTCGCAAATCCGTTGGTTTCTTATCCTCCGATCTCCTACCTAGTCGCTTATTGACAACATTACACAGCTCATGGTTTTCACCTCAGTCACCGTCTCACCAGAGGCCCAAAAGGCCTATTTGGATAAGCAGCGTGCCATGAAGAGTGGCCCATCTGCTGCGACCACGTCCAACACAGTTGCTGCACCTCTTTCCCCGATGCACGTCAACTCTCTCAAGCGCACTGCAGACTATGCGCCCGAAGGCGAGGCGGGGCCTTCTAAGCCCAAGAAGACCAAGGCTTGAAATTTTGCTTTTATCGCTTTCTCGAACCAGTTCCGCTCCTCATCCACGCTTACTCGTATTTTATGCTAGCTTAGTGACCTCTCCGCTTTCTTGTAATTTACAGATCGTTCAGTAACTATAATATGATCCGCAACGATTGGAACCTAGCTCAGGTTGGTTCTTTGTACTTCGTACGATAAATGTACAAAACTTGATCTCAATATCCAATTGTGAGTATGCAGGAATAAATACTACGCTACGAGATGAAAAAGTTCACATTGACACAGAGGCGTAACCAAAGCTAGTACCCTCCAACCCTCGGGCAACCAGTGTGAACTGCTGAGCAGCCTCCCGCGTTTTCTTCAGCGACCTTGATCTGGACACAAACATCAATTATAGGTTTGAGCACATCGGAGGGTAGTTTACGTACCCAATGATAGTCTTCATAAACCGCTCCTTGTCTTCATGCTTCGCTTTAGAGGGTGTAAAGTTCTCCTGCGTCAAGGATCAGGCTATAAAATCCCAGTGTATAGTACGATGAACCTACATCAAACAAAACCTCTCGCAACCAGACTTTGCTTTCTTCCATGCATCGGGTCAACAGTGTTGAAAGCATCTCAATGAGATTTTGCGTAACACTGCGCGGAGCCTGGCCCGCCAAACCGCTCAAGATGACCTGCATGATCGAACGACCGTACGTGGCCACAAATTGCTCACGATATGGCGCAAGAGCTGCGTGGACGTATGATCGATGTATGAATGTGCTCTGGGGGGTTCACTATTAGCAATAGGAAGCGACGATGACGAAAAAGCTCACTAGGAAGGTGCAGGCCGCGACTAATGAATACCGTTCTTGCAGTGTTAAAGCACGGATTGAACATTGCATTAAAGCTTCGAATGCACCGGGGGGTAGAGTGTAAAAATTGCCAGTAAAGTTTTGCGCGACCTAGGAGTAGAAGTTAGAACGATACGTGTAGATAAGGTCAGCGACATACTCTATCTAAGCAGAGGAAGAATTCTTGGACAACATCGGGGTTCTGTCAATTCTTTTTTGTCAGAACAAGGAATAAAACCAAATATCGAGACCACTCACGTCCTCCATTCCATTGGGGGATCCAAAAAATGCCAAACATGCGTTAAGCATGGCAGGAAGGGCTCCAGACACCACCAATTTTGCTTGTTCCTCCAATTCTGCCCGGGCTTTCGCTTGTCGTTCCTCTTTTTCGCTATCCTTGCTTCGTAAGGGCATGGGAGGTGGGGGGCTAAGTTGATTAATGAGAATACCCGCTAGTGTTAGCCATGATGCGGTCGGTTGCCGCTGCAAGGCAAAGCACACAATCTCCAACAACGGAGGTGCCGGAAGGGTGATCAGCGTAGCGTCGGATGGCAGCGATGTTATGGATTTTACAAGGTCATTCAATTCCTGATAATCCGATGGTGAGAGTGAGTTGCAGTGGGCATTCACAATATGTAACATACCTGTGTAATTTCTGCGTCATGGAACATCTCAACACACCCGCGAATAACGCCGAGAATATTTTCTCTCAATTGTATCATCCTGGGGTCTTGACGAGCTGTCTCGACCGCTTGAATTTCTACGCTATCCTCAGAACCTACATCCGACAGGCTATCACTAAAAGCCGATATTCTGGTGAGGCCTTTGGCAATGCCAGTGAGTGTTTCCAGCTGAAGGATACATATGGAGCGCGCTTCTGGTGGAGACTATCGTCGAGTGTCAGGGTCACACTAAACCCAAAGCAAAGGATTGTACGCACCAAGTTCTGTGATCGTAAGACCTCGAAAAGTCTAGAAATGATTGGACTAATGATGACCTACACAATCAATGAGTTTTCGACGAGGAGGTAATTATGATCAAGTTCACCTCGACGGTAGGGGTGGCTTCAGCTGGTGGAAGAGCTTGAACCACACTAGCTAGTGATTCCATGACCTTGCTTTTCTCTGAATCCTAACACAAGGAGTTTGCATATATTGGTTGTGATATGAAGAAAGTGCTAACGTACGGGTATCTGAGCTAACCCAGCATGAAGCTCAGCAAACGCGCCAATTTGAGGTGCCAATGCTTTTCGATTGGCGTCACAGAGATTGCGCAACGCCGAAGCTGCCTGGAGAGAAAGCATCTGGTCGGGAAGAGATTGGACGACGTATGATATGGCCGACATCAGAAGTTCGGATTTCGGAGGAACCGTATCACTAGACACAGCGAACCACGATGCATAAGTGCCTATAGAGATAAGTCAGCTTCGATGGCTTCAATACTGAAGAATGCGCTACCGATGAGACCCAGAGTGGTCCGTCGAAGGCGAACGTTTCCTGTAGTAGGAAATCGTCCAAGGGTTTGAGGTGAGAACAAAAGCTCCAGTCGAGGAGTTTTTTCATAATCAAGCGCTTCTTGTATAGATGAAATGCAGTGTAAAGTAGCTTCAATGTCCTGGTATTTGAAAAGATTAGCGAATTAGAAATGTCGAAAGATGAAGGCATTACTGACCTCCCATCCTTGCGATTGTTCCGAGGATAAAGAAGCCAGCCGCTCAACGATATCGTTCACAAAGTAGATGATCATATCGTCGCGAATCACATAATAACTGGGTGATTATAAAGGTTAGTTGAAAGGCATAGTAGGAGAATTCTGTAAACCGACGCGTTAATAAGGATGTCGCCCACATCCCGTCGATAGCTAACATAGAAAGTTAATGTGAGGAAATTGTGGATACAAAGGAGGACCAACACGATGAATTTTTCCATCTGGTCTGTTTGCAACAATCAGCATCAGTGAAAGGGTTATGAGAACTTCTTACGAACCTCTAGACCAATTGTGCCCAGGTGAAGGCCACGTTATTTTCCGCCGCAATACCTGAACAAGCTGCACATACAACGCCTTCGAGACCCCGGCCTGGTCTCCCATCTCGGCTTGCGCTGAGCTGGAATCGGCCTCTTCCCCATCAGGAAAGTAGAAATCATTGTTCCAAAGTGCCTCCTGCAACATGTACCAAAACCCGAGCGTCATTTCGCTGACATCCTCATCTACACCATAGTAACCAGGAAAGCCAGTGAACGCAAGTAGGAGTCGGAGGAAAGTCTGGGACAGCTGGCCTTTCGTCTTGTTGAGCTCTGCGGGCGGGACACCTACTGGAATCGAGGATGGGAGGAGGGTAATTAGAGCGGAAGAAGCGATATTTGCGGCAAGATAGGTAGCAGAGTGATCCCCGAGTGCTGTGAGTAACTTGCATAATGAATGTGACACCTCGTCAGTGAATGCAGATTGAACGGCCGAATCAACTATAGTGGCACCCGCGAGATGTAACCATAGGAGAAGGGGTTCGGTTAGGATTCTGGTGCCGGACCCATCCGACAACGGAGATTTGGACATGATTTCTTGTAAGGAATCGGAGGCAGCTACAAAGGTGGTATCAGCCTCGGGGTTGAGGAGGGTAATGAGCATTGGAATGAGGGGAGAGAAATCGCTTCGGTCATGGTCAGACAAGATCGTACAAGAACATCAAGGCGTGCTCACCCTGTAGCCAGATTCGGAAGCCACGACTGAAAACATTTCAGTGAGGAGGAAACTTCGCGCGTCGATGCAGCATTTATTGGTCGCTCGATTGCTGTTCTGATGGCTTGAACGACCATCGGAGTAGCATCATTCATACTTTGCTGCATGCGCAATCTGCGCTAGCATCGTGAGCGCGCAGAAAGTTGTAATGCGCGGAAACACTCACTTACTAGCGCCCACCAAATCTGCTGTTCCAATCTCTTCCGCCACGATGGAGAGGAAATCCAGAACATATTCGGATGGAGCTCCATTTCCAGATAAAGAAGTAACACAATGTAGAATCCAATCAGGCCACCGAGTCGGATGTTGCGGCACAAGTTTTAAGGCTAGGGATGAAAGCTTTACTCCGGATTTAGCAAAGGTAAGGTGAATGAGAGCTGCGACATACAGAAACGAAGAGTTTCCGAAGGATAACCTTGGACTTTCCGACACTGACTGAATGCGAAGTGAGCTGCACAAGCAGATCTCTCAGCGATTCTACGTGTTCTTGTGGAAAAGTTGCCCTTGATTTGACGCAGATGAGCGAAAAGAAGAAGAAAGACTTTTAAAAACTCACCAATCTCGTGCTATCTTAACTTGGGCACTTTGAACCAGCTTCAGCTTCTGTTCCACATAGGCTCATCTTGTCCAAAACGTACGTGTGTGCTCCGAAAAACTGGACGTTCTCATCTTGGTGATTTAACAGTGGAATGACGAGACCCCATGCTTCTGGGAGTTTTTGAATATCAAAAAGCTCTTGCTGTAATCGGCGAATTTCATCGATGGGTCTGCTGGGATTTGGCACGCCATAAGCTTGCAAAATTAACTGGTCGGAACGTCATAAGATGAAAGGAAATCCACAGGTGTTGGCTAAACGAACTTGGGAAGCGCGCTCTATATCATTTGGTGGAAGAGATGGTAGAAAGTTGACATCGAGCATCTTAAGAGCTAGCGATGATGGAAGTTCATAAAGGGAAATGTCAAAGCAAGGCGCTAAATTAAGCGCGCTTTTAATGTCACTACATGCATACACTCAGCAAATAAAATTATGCGTAATACTGTTGACCCATATCATGCTTCTGAATCCCATCAACAGACCTCAAAGGCACCGGAACTGGCCCGGCTGTAGGGAGACGCTTCCGAGTCAAGTTCCTCTCCGGACGGCCAGTAGGGCCCAGCAGGGGACCACCATGCATAATAGCAACTAGGGGACGAAGCTTGACTTCATGTCGACTTTCTTGTTAATGGTGATATTACGAAGGATGTCGCAGAGTGGATAACACTTTTCGCTACTTCAATTGAATCCCTGTGGGTATATTGAGCATGGGACAGGCATTGAGCAATAGAAACATATACCTGGTTACCCAAGGATTGAGGCGCTGCAAGGCATGCTAAAGGCGTGAAAATTTGAATGAGGAGAGATCGGTAAAAATGGAGTTTCACATACAACAGCCATTCGATGATTCCTCCAAGAATCGCGACGTAAGGACTGCCTCACATTGTCGAGCTCCAGTTCGATAGATACCATCCATCCATATCCATCAATTGAACCGCCAGGAACTGCTTTTTGACAATTGAAAGATGACCATTGAGCGCTTGATAATATATCAATCCAATACCCGTAACAGCCTGAGGATCGTATGTAAGATTATCAGAGTCGATAATTTCATCTGTTCTCAGCATCCAAACCGCAGGTCATAGCTTTGCGAGATCATACTTTTTAACAATCTTGAAGTGACAGCTTAGAGCTTGCTCAATGTCACGGATCCACCCATCCCATCTCGTTCCTCATCCTCCCAGCTATTGATTAATGTACTCGGAGGTACGCACACTTAGTGAGTGCACTGAGGGATTTTTTGCATGATTGAATCCACTCATAAGTATCCTTAATACTGAGAAGAATATTGTTCAGCTGATGCTATCCATCTATCGCTTCTTGATATTCGGACCGAACAGAAGCATCCTAATATGGAGAACATACTCTCAGAGGGTGATAACGGAAGGCTGCCATCATCAATGCGCAATAGTCAATAGTGGGAGGCACATTCGCTCACGATAATGGGGATTCAGTTGGACTCGGAGAGGGGTAGACAGAGAATGAGCAGTGCTTATCTGAAACATTATCAAGCTTCCGCTTGAGGACTGGTTCAGAATTCGCCGGAGAATATGAATCTCCAAGGGGAATGATGAACAAAGGCATACTAGTAGACCCATCTCGATGTAGGAGCTTCACCTCCGGGGGAGTATTTCTGCGGTTTTGTTAATGGTGGAGGAGATTTTTGGGAGTCATTTAGCCCAGAATCATCCTAAATCTTAACAGCAATGTAGAAGAGCAGGTAAATACTCTATCGGGAATTGACCATGGTGGGAGGGTGGAAAAATAAACTAGGCGAGCGCTTATCCCACTAAATAGAGAGCTGAAAAGTGAAATAGTGCAGTGCTACAAATGAAGGATTCAGGACAAGAGGGGGATATCAAACTTGCACTCCTTAACGAGAGTCATGACTTGAATTAGTTGAGATTCAGTTGACGGTGTACACATTTGCCGTTATGGAGTTGTCATCTTCTGCCAAAACCCCAGACTTGTACAAGACAAAGCGTCAAAGCTAGAGTCATGCATCAGAAATACGGCTTGGGATGCTGCAGGTGTGATGGAAGCTTCGGCCCGTCCGCGTGGCCGAGGCACATGGCCGATATTTACAGCTTTGGCCTTACCATAATAGTAACAGCTGACTTTTTCTCTCAACAACTTCAGTCTGTAATATGTAAGATGCAATTCCATGGGACGTGTTTCGACATCGTCTCAGAAACAGGCTCGATTTGGGCTCGATTTAAGTCATTGACGATCAATCATGTTACCGTATGATACCAGTCACGAGGACTTTTGGTCGAAAAATAAGTAAGCCAATCAAAGGAATTTCTCTAACATCCTCTCCAATTCCACTCTCGACTCACCATAGGGCGAGTCCCACGTCTTCGACATTGCGTCTGCAATGGCCTCAAAGTTGGTCCTAACCATAGATCCTTCATCTCCGTTTAGCTTGTCTACCAATTGCTCAATCTCCTCTTTGGCGGATGCAGATGTGAATGCGGGAATTTCCTTGCATTGAGAGGGAATCCTTGTTCCGAACTTTCCTGTTCGCACTTGCAAAAGCTCAAACCCTGCCTTGAGAACCGACATGCGCATAGCGTTATAGGGTTGATCAGCGTGGAACGGCCAGAAGATCCTGAATATATATATAAACAGAGTGAGAATTACAAGACAACCAAAAGAAACGGTCAAGGGCATCAACACGCACAGAGGAACACGATATATGAAAGCCTCTTGCATGGAGTTCCACCCTCCATGAGAAATGAACCATCCAGTCACTGGATGAGCCAATATCTGCTCCTGTGGTGACCAGACTAGCTCCATAGCTATCCCGCTATCCGAAATTTTCTTTATCATATTGTCCGGGAGTTGCATCTTGAAAGGGGAGGGATGCGAGAAAAGGAACGGTTGCCGTTTCGCAATGAGCCCATCGATGACAGCCCAAACCCGATCTTCCTCCTCAGGCCAGAATATGGTGCCAAAGGAGATCTGAATGAAATATCGGCCTAAAAGAAATGAATAACTGGGATGAAACGCACATATATAAGCGACTTGTTTCCAAATTCGGCTTGGATTCGGTTCAGAAACGTCTCCACCAGCGCATTCATCCCATCGGTTGCACGGACAACCTTTGATTCGAAGACTTGGACGGATAAAGGTCCGACAGTGTACCACTCCTTGTTCATTGAGGCATACCACTCTTTAGCTGCGGCCACAGCCTCTGACTCGTACGCGTTCGCAGAAACACAGATAATTCCGTCGGCTTCACGAACGTAGATCGAGCCAGATTTTTCGACAATGATTCCCAAATCTATCAAGATTGTCTAGGCATGCATAAGACAGTCTTAGCTCATACATCATATATCATTTAAAAAATGTACCTTTTGAGTGAACCACTCGTAATCAAAGCAAGGCGCAAGACCGGGCACATTGACAATCTGGCCTGTGCATTCGTGCTATGTTAAAAGAACGAGGATAAGGCATCATATCAGCTTAAAAGCACAAATACATACTGCCTTGAGAATTTGTTTTTCTGCGTAGATTTTTTGCTTTGTAGCAGCACGTCCTTCGGCGGTTTCCAATGCTGGATCCGCTACACCACCCAGATGAACAGGTCCGAGCAATCGAAGCAGTGCACCAGCATTACTAGTCCACCATGCTAGAATAGGGACAGATTTCTCTGCTACTGTTCGTATAGCTTCAAAAGCATAAGCGGCAAACGGCTAAGTTGTAGGTCAGATCAAAGCTGAACTGAGCATTTGGAACGGTAATAAGTAAGACTCACATCAATTATAGCCAAAGTTGGACTGGGTAGTCCACTGATTGTCTTGCCCGTTGTAAGGCAGGTAATGGGGTTAGAGGAATACAGAGCTCTAAAAGCTGGCGCGAATGATTCTAATTGTTTCATCGGATCAAGTTCAGTGTTTTCTCCAATATCAACGATACTTCAATGAGCCCATCAGATCTTTTGCACTTAAGCTTTCAAGAAAGCTCGAAAACTTACTTGAGACGGGACTCTATAGCTTCCAATCTGGCTGGAGGTAGTCGTTTCAGCTCTCCAAAGATCTTAGGGTAAGCAGAGGCGCCAGTGAGATAAGTCACTACTACATCTTCGCGAGATTCCAACAAAAGGCTGGGGAAAAATCAATCAACGAACGGCGCTACAGGTTTTTTTTAAAAAAGCACTTGCATCGACAATGAACAAAGCGGTTTATTATGGCCTTTTCTCTTCAAGTCAGATATCAAAAACAACAAAGAAAAAGAACAGGATAGACGCACCCCATGCAACTGGTAAAGTATGAAGAACAATGTGCTTGTGGTTATTTGCAATGGATCCCATTTGACGGAAAAGTGGCGTGTCAGAGATTAAAATTGGAGACTTTATAGTAAAGAGAACATCAAACATTTAACCCTGCTCGCATTACGTTCGGTGCTACTCGGGGAAGCCGGGCCATTATCATTCAATCAGTGACAAGAGGGCGCTCTGTGTGCAATGCACCTGCGACGCTAAAGAACTTTACATACAGGCAAGTCGACTCTAGAATTTGAAAGGCCGTGAGGGTCGGATGCGATTTGTTATGTCTTCCCTAATACGAACAGAAATGTGAAACTGTGTGCGTTGGAGTTGAAACAATACTTTTAAAAAATCGAAGCAAACTTACGACTCACCCAGAGCCACGAGGATTCCAGTATAGCGTGTAGCTTGCGGTGCAGTTTTAAGCGTGTTATAACATAAACTAGTCGTCAATGGAGAATCAGTTCTAGCCTGCAGGAAAATATACATTTACCATCAAATCGGATTAAAATTGGGACCTTGTGTCTTTTTTTTTGTTTTTGTTTTTGAAGCTCGAGACTTCTCAAAAAGCAAGAGGAAAATCCAGGTCTATCTTTTCAGTAGCCATGGCAGAAATATGCCGCCATTATCCATGAAGCCTGCAGCGGTAGTGATGGTTCGAATTTAAGTTCCGGCCGGTCGATTGCCGCACAAACACATGGTTGATATTTACAGCTTTGACCTCAATACCACCTGACAAACCACCAGCTCGACCACGTTAGTGCTTCGGCGATGAATTTTACCTTCCTGCTAATGGCCATAATTTTAGAGTAACTTTGAGTGCTAACTGAAAGGCAAGAGCGACGCTAGCCTGACTCTCATTTTCTCGGAAGAGGGCTGATTTCGCAACAAATTCCGTCTAATCTAATAGAATAACCTTTATCATTAGTCGTTCATTGTTTTAATAGGAAGGAACGGCCTCATGCGATGCGAAGGCAAGTCGCGAGATGGAAGAAGATAACGGATGCAGTTTATGCCGAGGGAGGCCTTCTTTTCTCAACTACATGTCTTCGATTTTATCGATGAAGAGATCTCGATCTTTCGATTAAATATCTGTGGTTGATCTGTGGCATTTTGAGTATCGTCCGAATGCTCCTGTTCAATTTCTTATCATTATCGGCATCCATCTCATTCAAGTTTGACTCTCCGGGTTCTGAGGTTGAATCTGGATTCTGAAAAGATTCAGGTTTAGGAGGTTGCGTCGGCGTCTTATCGTACTATCATCAGTAGCATCATTCCGTCATGGTTCCCGTCCTTTACTTACTCTCCATGGTAGTGCTATCTTCCCGTCCTAGCTACCCTGCTTACTCTCTGTGGACTCAGGAAGTTCTTCGGGCTTAATCAATGGTTCAATGATTTAATGGTAAAATTTATTCGTTACAACTCAACCTGGCGAGCGGCGGTTACCTATCCAAAAAAACAGCAGCTTTTATAAAAATAGAAATAAAAATAAAACTGATTTTTGCTTTTTCAGTATCAGCGCAGCCCTTAAAATCTCCTCGTGACTTGCAACTGATATCGCAAACTCCTATGGTGGCCTTCTGTAAAATTGTGGCGCCGTAATCAGGCTGTATCGGTCAAAGCAAGTTACAGCACGGTAAGCCTGAATGAAATGTTAAGCCAGCCTTTGATACTTCTGCTCTTCAATGATACATTTCTCTTTCTCTCGTTCCTTTTTTTTTCTGCGTTGGTATTTGGCAATCCGCATCTTATTGGGTTTGGGTATACTGGCGACTTGCTACTGCTTTTCCCGGCGCTGCAAGCTCGTAGATGTCATGTCTACGGAATACTAATAAGAATGGAACTTACAGAGTGAGAGTGTATGTACTTCCAGGGCTACCTGGCAAGCGGATCATGATGCTAAGAAGAAGACTAGAACGTATCCGGCTAAATTCAAAGATGGGCGCGAGGCTCGATTTGACTTTAGTCAACTGATGTTGAAAGAGACTTTTGTCCTTGATTGTTGTGAATGTCTCAAGTCCAAAAGTGCGACATCTGGTACTTGCTATGTATACTCTACTGTGTAGTAACCTATCACAATACTTATTCTCTGTTTTTCACAAAGGCATAGCCTTCTGGGCGTGAAAAATAGTGCTTAAGCAGCTGACTTGCAGTAAAATGCAGTGATAGATTTCTCTCAGGACTTGTTTCTTTTTAACTTACTAATCAGTGCATAGGACGAGACCAGGCGAGACCGTAGGCAATAGCATGCATATATCAAATTAATACACTTTTGGATGCATTCTCTGTTCTAACTATAAGTAACAGGCTCCAATTGCGACGCAGATTCCAACGGATGACCGATGCCTGTTTAGGATGCAAAGAATGTATTTAGCCAGATATCTGTCATATCAAACTACCCGCAATCAAGTCAGTTGAGATTCAAGGCGCCCTTCGAAAGTCTGAACGATTAAAACAGTGATGTTGCAGTGGATAGATAGACATTACCTGGGAATACTTGGAAGTTGTTTGGAGAATCGAGATATCTGATGGTCACTGTTTTCTCTTTGCATGTTTCATCTTCCTCCGTGCCTTTTCCTCCATCGTCATCTGCTTTTTGCGCTGTGTCGCGCTAATATTACTTTCATCTATATCTTCTCTTTCCGACTCGACTAGATACTTCTCGATACAATCTTCCATCTTCTGCACAACAGAGCCCATATCAGATTCAACAGTTTTTTGTGTTGTACCAGGGAGGTCTTTTGGAGACAGCTGCCACTGGAGATCAAATCCCCAGCCGTGTGTGATAGAAGTATTCTCCAAGTCCGGTTTCACACCGTCGGCGTTGGCGTTGGCAGTGAACAAAGGATGAGCCAGTCCGTTTTGAAGAGCGGACGAAGCAGATAAAATACCACCTTCGTCTCTCCACCATCTGACAAAATACGCAGCCGCCCGTGAGAGGTCTAGCTCTGCTCCGCGTTTTATCATCCCCATAGCGCTGAGCAATTTGGGATAAGAGCTCCTCTAAATCAATTGTAGGCTGTGTGCCTTCCGGTAGCAGGGTCAAGTAAGCAGGTGCTAGGATAAAACTAGGTAAGTATATGTATTTAATGTCGAACAAATAATCACGAAACGGGCGGGTGAGAATCGCGTAGACTTACCAATGGGGTTCAACACGTTGAGGCGGTAAAGTAGATATGAAGCCAGCGTCTCCATTTCATACATTCCTTCCTTGATACCAGCTGAGGAAAGAAGTTAAGAATGCATGTTGTTCTCCTCTTCGATGCACGGTTCCGGTAGTAGGTATAGGGACGCACTTTTACGTACCTATCAAGGCCAATTTAACACCTCTTTCGGCACCTTTATCTCCTTGGCCGAGGAAAGGGAGCATAACGCCCGGTGTATCAAAGGCGTACACCAGCGGGTCTATCGAAAGCTTTAATCTCGTAGATAAAGCTTGAGTTAAACCAGGTTGAGCGGAAGTCCTGAAGGCTTTGGGGGTCCCTAATTTCGCAAATGAAAAATGAAAAAGGTGCGGTGGAGTGTGAAAAGGCAGGTTCGTTCATTTTGATGAACCGTAGAAATGCGGTTTAACGTACTTCCTTTGATACCCATATTCCTCAGAGCATTGAGCAAAGTAGATTTTCCGACGTTAGGCATGCCGATGACCAGGACATTAAGCTCCGGGGTATGAGTATATCTACGAGCTATATCTAGAATGATAAGAACGCAGTAAGCAAACTAGGTCGACTGAACAATCGAGACTACCTACCTACTAGTGTCCTGTTGAGATCTCGAATATCCCGTGGTTTTTGCCAAGAAGCAAAGATCACCTGCTGGTCAGGACATTTTCTCGCCATAGCAAGGCGAAAAGGCTGCGAGAGATAGAGAACATGAGAATATTTGAATGAAGAATTGAAAAAGAGCCGAACAGATAACTCTTACTTCCATGCCCCATTCCGGCACCAGATCTCTTTTGTTGAGCACGACCAGGCGTTCGCATGGACCAGCATCGACAATCCTGCGTGCTGGGTTATTTGGGTCCCATCCACGCTCGAGTCTCCATTTTCGCAAAGCACCTGTTATGTTAATGAAATCAGATCGGATCCGAGAAACGAGAAATAGGACACTTTGAAACTGCAGATCTTGTCACGGTGACTAGACAGATGGGCCAATGGAGAGCTCAAAATTGTATATTCCCAGGCATCGTGGACACCCGGGACCCCGCTTAAAATTGAAAAAAAAAAACGTTACGAACCTTCTAATGATCTATTGATGCTTGTTAAAGGAAGACGGGAGTCCCTAATCTCAATAACCACGTCTGTACGCGTTAGCAGCGAAGGAAGCATTCGAGTAAACTTCATCATGTGTCCGGGGTACCATGATGGTGGAACAGGAAGCAGAGGTAAAGGGATGTGAGTTAAAGGCGCCATCCATCCCACTATCTAAAGTTAACACGACTCAAACCTACGCAAAGGAAACAAAGTCAGCTTCTGGGCCTAGTGTGCGGAGACAGCTTGAAATGGACGGGAACGGGATCTTCACGCCGTATGAGTACCATTCAGGCCGCCATTCATATCCAGCATGTGGAATTTTATGCGTAACATGAATTTCATCCAAAAAAAAAACACTCACAAAAGCGTGTTCTTTTTTCACAGCTTGGAGATGACTGTTCGAGGTCAAAGTCGGTTTGGCTATGTTTGGCTCAACTATCGAATTCACAACTTCTTCTGTTTCGGGAAATATCTGGATCTTGGAGTATCTAGCGCAAACCATATATTTACATACTGTATTACCGACGCGCCCTCATACGTGGCCACCGTAATGGGCAGTGGCATCATCCAGACTCTAAGTAACCACGGATACACTTGCGGGGAGCCACGGCTTCATCAAGATCAAAGATAGACCAAAAGGATAACATTGGAGCCAAGTACATCGCCTCACATCCCCGAGTAACCAATCCAAAGGAGAGCTACAATAGAAAGCCGAGAAAACCCAAAAAGAACGGCGAGCAGAAAAGAAAGAAATGTTGTGATACAGGTAGTAGCAAGCGATGCTGTGGATCGGACAAGTCTGAAGAGTAGAAATGTATACCTACATAGTAAAGGAAAGCAGAGAGACAACCGAGAACAAGTAAAACGAGGAGCTACGACGACGGAGCCAAAAAAAAACTCTTGATTTTCATGGCGGCAAGCTAGAGCATCCTAATGACTACCGAAATCAAGAAGATGAGATTTATTGAACGGTTAGATCGATTGGAAAAGACGCACATATTAGACCCAACCATCCTTGCCGACTCCAATTGCGTCAAAGTTCTTTCCACTGCGAGTGCGCCTTTCCTGTAGAATGGGCACTGCATCTAGATTGATCAGCTTCTCCGACGGCGGAGGCGAGCCTTCTACCCAGCCCTTCCAGCCCTTCCTCGCAGGTGGGCGCTTCTTCCTGATACGAGGCTCCATAGGCAAGTGAGGAAATTCCTCGTCATCATCTGGTGTCCGAGGTCTTTTAGAGGATGTCCGAGATGTACTGGACGAGTTTGAAGGTCCGGGTGTGGAGTAGGGCGATGATGGCATCGGAGGTGGCGACGGCGGTGTTACTGACTCTGATCGCTCTCGAGAGCACGTCGCAAATTGGATAGTAGGTCGAGAAGCATAGAGCTTGGTGGGTATAAATGCTGAAGGCTCGTCTGTACGCATTCCAATTGTACTCGGGCCCGGAGTCGCGCTACTCCCTGCCACATCGCCAGACTCCATTCCCAGTGCTTTCTGTCTCCTCCTTTCTTTGTCACGCTCTCTCTTTTCTCTCTTCTCCTGTTTCCTGATCCTCCTAGCTTCCTCTTCCTTTTCAGCAGGATAGTAAGGTGGAACGCCATTAAGCAACGATGTCAACACGTCCCTGGCAGGGCGAATATCGAAAGCCCCAGCCATTACTGAGGTCGCGTTGCGGCGCATACGCTTTGCGGGACGCATGACGGGCCTTTGCATAAGTACAGTCATGGACTAGTAGATGGGGGTTTTTTGAAAGAAACAGCAATTGGGGTAGCGCCTTTATAAATACGGCACATCATCAACCAAACAGTCTATGCACGTGCCGAAGAACCTTCCACTTACGGATATGCCGTTCCATCAAGTCAATTGAGCTGAGAGATCGCCTCTTTTGTAATCTATCTCCATTTGTGCTCTTTTGTGCTTCCCGCGCCAACCTGCGCCAACTTGACCGAGACCATGACTCCGTAAGACTCGATGTTCGGACCTCTGGCTTCCTCCACACCTTAACCATGTTTTTCTTTTATTCATTTCATCATGCGCAGGCTGGGACCGCCTCGCGTATGGTCTGCAAGGTATGTTACAGGTTCATCCTTCTCACCCCCGTTTTTAATCTTCAGGTTGATCAGCCAATCATCTGTCTTTTACCAGAGAATGGGTACGATAAAAAATTCATATCTGATCCCCAACCGGCATCCGGATCTTTCCTTCACATAACAAAGCGCGCTATGATATCTGTGGGAGTCAGGTTAAATCAAACAGCGTTTGAATAGCTTCTTGCACAACCTTCACAATAGCAGTTCTTCCATTTCGATGATGATCAAAGATATGGAATGATAAGTAATCCTCTTCTCTTTGTATTTTTTAGGACTACACCTTGTAGTACAAGAAGGTCGTCCAGGAGACTCGCCGTTCGTGTGCAAAAAAATCAAAGCAGAGGACACAAGGTATCTCAGGCCTGCGCTCCTAATTATACTCTCACTCCAGGGATCAGTCAACAACCTCGTTTTGGCCTGGTCGATACTTACGGTGAATAAACGGCTCTTTCTCGCCATTTCACTGACGTAGCGACACCACTATTTGGGCTCCAAGTCCCAACGATCTGTCGGCGTCTATCTGCTCTCCATACTCCCGCTGTCGTAGAAGAGTCTTTTGGAATGGATCGTCCCAAAAATATTTGCAGAACACAACTTGTTGCTTACTGTCTGTTTTTTAAAACATCCGCAGTACTAATTCCACGCAAACGCCACCCCCTTACTCGTTTTAGTGGCGATAAAGCATAAAGGTGCTAAACCAACCTGCATATGTCCTGTGTCTTCCAAAAAGTGATTCTTTGAGTCTTTCAAGCATTACTGGGTTTCATGTGACCTCAAAAAATACTGAACGTTCACCTATCAGTTTTACTTCTCCTGATCAGGACTTACTCTGGATTTAATATCCGTTTGCCTTCTGTCTTCCCATTCTTCAAGGCGGTCCGCTTCATTCGCATCGTCCAGGGCGCTCACAAGACACGCATATGTCTGCGGCGAGCAGAGAATATAGTCACCTGCATACCACTCACCATGATTTGGCGCCCTCATAGCTTTTTGTTATTTGTCTATTATGATTGTGATCTTCCAGGCCGGATCCCCTTCCATGTTTGAAAGCCGTGTCAATTTTCATCGGTTCCCTAGGTGGCCACTGCTAGATCCCTGCTCGGAGATCTCACCCTGCAAGCACAGGCTATAGAACCATAGCTGCTCACTGTTATTAACATATCTATTCCATTGAAAGGAATTTTCGGAATCCAGAGTTTGCTTGGAGGTGTCGTAACCATTTCCCTTCCGGCCTTCATCGATCATCAGGCGACATTCTGAAGGTCAAGAAATCCGTATTCCGCGGCTCCATGCAGCAGTTCAGCTCAATGTTCATAACAGCGCTTTGGTTCTGAAGATCTAGCCTCTGTTCTGACGGGAGTTCAACACTATGCCGGCAACCTCTATGATTATCTATCATGATGCTTCTCCGACAATTACTGTTTCTCTCTAGACTCTCATCATGTTCGATATCGAACGGATATTTCTGGCCAAGAGATGCTTAGAGGACATGCATTGCCAGTCGATCGTCATCCTCAACTTCTCGGAGTTGGAAATAGCCTCTCGATCTGTGGTAACTTCATAACACCCGTGTTCCAAATCTGAGTTGGAACATAGCAGACACGAGTCCTCCAGGTGTTCCCGAGTCTATGCAAAACATATTTCTATGAACAATACAGCAAGTACATCTATTTTAACCGAGTGTCGCAATCTACAAATGGAGTTTAATTGCAGATGATGTTAAGGCTGATGCATCGGCCACTATATACTGCAAAACGTTTCACAAGTCGAATCTTAGAGGCTAGCCAAAGCACATCTGGTCTCGTGTCACTTCATCCCAGCTCTAGGAATTGAAATCTAGTGAGTACTCGGGGAAATGGTCATCGCGAACTATTGTGTGACTCGAGAATTTCTCTCTCATGCTTTACTCCTTGCATATACCGGGAAAGGAAGGAAGTGTCCTGCGTGAAGAATTTTCTATGTAACTATTCGCAGGTGGATCGACCTCATGGTCAGATTTTCTGCCGCAGGAATACTTTTTAACGCAGAACATCCTTCCGCAAGGGAAAAATTTTAGTATTCCTACTGTAGCCTCAAAGGAAACTCTAGAGTTACACAATAAAATTGCAAGTGTTGCCTTTCGAGAGGACGTTTGATTTATGATCACAATTCCACAGGTTCTTTCAGCTTGTGTAGGGAGAGGAGATGGTACTGCTCATCAGCATGTCGGATCCCGTACACTATCAGGGTGCAAAGTCACGATATTCACCATACACGTCAAGACTCAGCATGCTATGGTACTGTAATGGGCCGACTCAAACTCACATAGCACATGTGAAAACCTATGTTACCGGCAAGCTTCAGACTCCGAGTCGGACTGTCACCATGCAACTACGACCGCAGGCACGTTGTGGTAAAGGCACAGACATAGACATTAAAAGTGTAGAGATAGTCGTAATGTAGCCACATAACCGCCAGGATTTTAAATGCCTCAATTACTTCTTGATAGCACAGAGTATACATTGAATGCACAGAGGGATTGCCGGGGGTCAGAGGAGCCTGCTCAGACTCGCAGTAGGTATATATTAGAAAATCGCCAGATTGCCAGCCCCATCTGGATAGCTGGTCTATGCCGCCTTAAAGCCAATGATTATCGACTGGACTTTTCCCGTTCCGAGGGCTGGCTTTTTTCGCTCTTTAGAAATTATCGCAGTAAGACTGCGTAGCCCAACTTTGGCGTTCAATAAATCATTACAGCATGGGGGTAAAAATGTAAAACTTGGGTGACTGACATTGCGTTGAGCTGTATTGCTTAGAAACCTATACGACAACCCGGTTGCGTCAACTCATCCTGGGGTGCCTGCGAAGTATGAAAAAGGCTGCGCGGGAGAAAACATCGGGAAGCACCAAATGGAGTTAGAATCAATTAATTGATGCGAGCACGTCGACTCGGGGATAGCCGAACCCAGCGTCGGGCACAACCCCTTGCCAACCCTCGAAAGCACACTATGTCAGAAAACTTGTAGGAAAAAATTAAACGTCGGGAGGCAGTCACAAAAGGAAAGAAACGTCGGGGAGGCAAAGCGCGCTGGGCCACTCCGGGCTGGCTGCTCAATCAGATCCGGTAGTAGGGAAGGAAGTTCAATTCATGCAGTTGTTCGATAATTGTACAGTGTAATCTAAACGAGTGGGAGGAAGGGTCTATAGTACGGGATAAATTCGAGTAATTGTATAAATCGACAAAAAAGGAACAAGAAAAAGCAATCGTCACGCCCGGTCAAAAAGTACATTTACATACACAACAAAGGAGGGGAAAAAATCACCCAAACCGCATATCCCATCGGTGCTCTAGTCATGGCCGAGCTAAAACTCGAACACGGATTCATACTCTCCCCACATCCATCATCATACACCTCCTTCAACTTTTTCCAAATCGCCTTGAAAACGTTGATGAAGAGCCCTTTTTCTGAATCACGATCATCGCGGACGCGGCTACGAAATTCGGAAGAGGACTTAAAGGAAGAAGAGGACTCTTCGAACCTCTACCGAGGGTACTGTTTCTTCCACGAACACCGGAGACAGCTGCAGCGGGGAAGAGGTGATATCCGCTTGACAGTGGCGTCGCAGACGAGGTAGGAAACATACTTCGTCTCCAATAGCGCTGAACTCGATCCTAAACCTGACTGGCTTCATCCCCAAGTTAGCCGACCCTGTAGAAGTCAGCTCGTCGATTCTGCATCGCAGCGGGGAGTTGTCTCGCTCAATACCCGAGTCCGGCTCGGATTAAATCTTCAACGATGGCACAAGAAGGTTCGAAGAACATCCCGGCGAGTTTTTGAAACGTCATTGGCCGAGTACAAGATAACACTAGGTGCCTTGGATAGATTCAACTTTGGAATCTGAAACTAGCCGACGGCGATATGTGCTGATGAACTCATGGAGACGATGAAGGTATTTCAGTCGCTTCTCATCTGGGGGGCTGACACGTTTGCGTTCGAGGTCCCAAAGAAAACCAATGAAAGTGAAAATCAATACAAAGTAGCGTTTACCCTCGTCGTAGGTGCCATGAGTCTAGTGATGAATGCGTTCAAGTAGTCGTACTATACGCTCAACGCACCGAGGGTGATGAACGCAGTGATACTGTCCTCTATCGGTGATGCAGATGTCGCAACCGGCACCAGAAATTATGTTCACCGAAGGTAAAGCAATGATCACCCAAGATTTGCGGCCACTGGGGTCACAAACAACCATGCAAGGTTTGTCTTGTGGACGGAGAGGGATGTTACGGTGGAGTTTTGAGATTTCCATGCAAGCCTTGGCGCTAGGGAGATGCACAGACGACCTGGAAATTGAGAAAATGAGGATGGCGAATAGCAAATAAAGTACAACGAGATGTTTTATCAATTAATGGGCAAAGAATAACGGTAGTAACTCCACAGAAGTGAATATGGGAAATAACGCAATGAGTGAATAGCAAATGTGGGCAACCCGGCGAAAAAGAAATAGTGGTGCAGGAAGTATGGCAAAAGTGGCAGCGAATAGAATTTGGGAGGAAGACAAAGGCTCACCAAATCCGTCAAGTATAAAACCGAATCAAATATGGCTGGAAAATACTTTTGTTTGCCGGGTATGAGCTCCTTTCCTTCCTGGACTACGGGAGGGTCCGTGGGTGGAGTTGCAGCAAGTGAGGAAGGTAGGATCGACGCCTCCCTCGCACAGGGACTGCGGGAGGCTGTATTGCCTGATGGAAAGGCGCCATGCAGTAATTGCCGATCCATGAAGAACACGCAAACGAAGTTGCTTCTCGGAAGTTCAATTTTAGCTTAGAATCGCTGAGCGGTTTGAGGAGGCGAACGAGCGATTATCGAGATTATCTGAGGATCCTTATGGGTTTCTGACTCTGACCGGTGATAAAAAAGGTCATCAGGCAAAGACCATTTCTCACCACGGATGATAGTCAAACGCGCAAAAGAGCAAAAATTCGTTGAGAATTCGAGATAGTAAGTAATTCGAGACTGAGTGCTAGCCGGATGACTCACGCGCTGGCTTACTGTATCCACGCGAGCACATCAGAAAAACGTGCCATGTCATCGGTGATACTGAAGTACGCTCTGTTCACCTTCAAAAATTTCTCCAAAGAAGGGAACACTGGCGTCTACAAATCCACTGAGCCTTCTAAAGAGGATATTACTGATGTTGCAAACGAAATACGAAATAAGAAATTAAAGGGACAACACAAGCGGCTAGTCTTTTACAAAGTAAGTCTTCAATCACTGCTTTCGCCCTTGTAGATTGAACTTGCTTCGATTTTAGTGTGAAAATCTAGGTGTACTGTACTGTTCCCCCGTGGACACATTATACGAACGCACCCTGCAATGGCTGCAGCAACACCATGAAACTCCTTTGGATGAGTGGATCGATGCAGGCTTTCTGAACCGCCTCTTTCCCAACGGTAACTCCGACACCATACCTGCATCCGTCGATCTTGTAGCTATCACTGAAGAAGGTACGTACATTGTTTGCGAAATACACCTTTGTTTGGCTCATCAAAGAATACTCTAGATTTACAAGGTTCGTAGTTACGGTGCAATAATATCTACCTGTGTTCGAATCAAGTTTTCAGATCTTATTGCCATCAAGAACCTTCCAGGAACTATATTCGATGCGACACTCTCAGTTTTACAAGGCAAGTAGTCTCTGTGTCATTCAAAGTGCACGTATTTACGCCGTATTCTCTGTGTTGTCTACAGAGCGTCAAGAACAGATCAAACAACTCCGAAGCGCTTTACGACCGTCAGACGGCGCTGCCACACCTGAAAAGGCTCGTCAAACCATTAAAGAAAACCGAATCCGGACAGGGTGTCCTGCCAGAAACTTTGCACTTCCCTCGACCCTCTATTCACCAATCTTAGCCGACCTCGCCCATGCTCTCTCTGAGCTCAACAAAGTTGACCCGACTACGCAGGCCCTCGATCTAGCTCACCAAGTCATCAGTGATTTAATCAGATCGTATGCAAAGGAGACAGGACGCGGAGATCAACTTCGCGATACTTTAAAAGCCACTCTTCTTGATGAAAATGGCGGATTTTTCCAGCATCTTATAGGTTCGGAAGGCCCAAAGGCAAAGCCTCAATATTTCTGGCCTATGGCAGAGCTATACGAGCTTAAAAACACGAGGGGCTTGGGTGGTGATCCGATATTGCAGGCCGCTTTTGACTATCTGAAACTATTGATTGATCTTCAGGTGTGTTGTGTTACATCTTCCCATTTTCACAGTAGTTGCTGAATCGCAGTGACATTCTAGTATATCCACTTCACTCAAAAGTCGAATTGTCCGTGTTTGGCTCTGGGTGTTTCGGGGACTCAAATTGAAATCGCTTGTTTTGTCTTTGCACGCGAAGTTCACTTCGATTCTTTGTTCCTCGAGAATGTCCGCGATGCATTTGACTTTCACTTCCCGGGTTCTCCGATTGGGTCGAGTCCTGACGGTTTTTCTCCAGACATTAGACCGGTTGAAATCATTCTATAGCGAACTCGAAAACGTCCCACTATCTCATGATCAGGATAATCGACGTTTCTTTCCTCATCCTATCCTCTAGACAGCACGACCCCTCTTCCCAAGTTCCGATTCCTCCAACGATTCTTTTCGGATCCTGATGACACTGAGAACCTTGTGCCAGGTGTTTTTATTGGTATCATGGAAGAAACGGCAGGGAATGGCTCTTATAAGGAAGGTGATCGAGTGATTGTGAAATTCTCGACGCGATACAACTCAGAAGCACACGAGCTCCTAGCAAAGAGGGATCTTGCCCCCTCCTTGTATTACTCGCAGAGGTTACGGGGCGGTGATTTCATCCTGAATATCATGGAATATGTGGAGGGCGAGATGGCTTCAAATTGGGAAGGAAATGATGAGAAGCTCCCGAGGGAGTTCTTCACCAAAATCGAGTTGGCCATCACCTTGCTCCACGAATCTGGTTATGTTTTTGGTGACCTTCAACCACAAAACATTCTTGTGGTTGACAGCTCGGAGGGAAGGCTTGTGGATTTCGATTGGGTTGCTCGAGCGGGAGAGGGTAGGTATCCTGCGAGTATTAACCCAAAGTCATTCGCACACGGCTGGGCTCCAGGGGTGGAACGTAATGGGATAATGGAGAAGGAACACGACATTCATATGTTACGCAGGATTGAGGCACTCTGTCGCCCGAACTAGTTTAGCTTGTTGTTAATTATCTTTCTTGTCCTGTGTTTTCGTTTGGTTTTCGTGTATTGGGACACGTAGTAGAGACGTTTACATAACTAACCATAAAGAAATACGCATACTTAGTATTAAAAAAGAAAATGTCGGGAAGCAGTAGAAACGTCGGGAGCAAATCGGGAGGCAAAAGCGCTCCAGGAGAACAATTACTTATTGATAGCACAGATATCAATGTATACTTACCGGGTCAGAGCCTGACCAGACACGCAGTACCTATATACTTATATATATGTATTAGAAAATCGAGCCCCATCTGGAAAGCTGGTCTATCCCGCCTTAAAGCCAATGATCATCTACTGGACTTTTCCCGTTGCGAGAGCTGGCTTTTTTCGCTCTTTGGAAATTATGGCAGAAAGACTGCGTGGCCCAACTTTGGCATTCAATAAATCATTACAGCGCGGACATAAAAATGTAAAACTTGGGTGACTGACATTGCGTTGAGCTGTCTTGCTTAGAAACCTGCAATACAGACCCGGTTGCGTCAACTCATCCTGGAGTGCCTACGAAGTATGAAAAAGGCTGCATGGGAGAAAACATCGGGAAGTACCAAATGGAGTTAGAGTCAATCATTAATTGATACGAGCAGCGATCACACGACGTACGATTGATAGCCGAACCAAGCGTCGCAAACCACCCTCAAAAGCACACTCGGGAGTCGGAATATTTGTAGGAAAAAATAAAACGTCCGGAGGCAATAGCAAAAGGAAAGAAACGTCGGGAGGCAAAGCGCGCTGGGCCGTTCCAGGCCGCTCCCAACTCCTTGGAATCAGATCCGGTAGTTTGGAATGCAGAGAAGTTTAATTCATACAGGATGTTCGATAGTTGTACATCGTAATCTAAACGAGTGGAGGAAGAGTCTATAGTACGTATCGAGTAGTTGTACAAACCGAAAAAAATACAACCCAAAAGAAGAAAAAACAGGAACGAGAAAGAAAAAATCGTCACCGCCCGGTCAAAAGTAACACAAAAAACGAGGAAAGAAAATCACTCAAGCCGCATATCCCATCAACGGTGTGCTAGTCATAACCGGGCTAAAACTCGAATACGGATTCATACTCTCCCCACATCCATCATCATACACCTCCTTCAACTTTTTCCAAATCGCCTTGAACGTTGATGAGGAGCCCTTTTCCTGGATCACGATCATCACGGACGCGGCTACGAAATTCGGGCTGGGAAGAGGGCTTAAAGGAAGAAGAGGACTCTTCGAACCTCCACCGAGGGTACTGCTTCTTCCACGAACACCGGAGGTAGCTGCAGCGGGGAAGAGGTGATGTCCGCTTGACAGTGGCGTCGCAGGCGAGGTAGGAAATATACTCAGACTGGATCCAGCTTCGTCTCCAATAGCGCTGAACTCGATCCTAAACTTGACTGGCTTCATCCCCAAGGGAGCCAACCCTTCGTAAGTCAGCTCGTCGACTCTGCATCGCAGCGGGGAGTTGTCTCGCTCAATACCCGAGTCCGGCTCGGATAAAGAAACTTCGACGATGACACCGAGGGAAGCAAGAAGGTGAAGAACATCCCGGCGAGTCTTTGACACGTCATCGGCCGAGTACAAGATGCAGTTACCGGCGGGGTTCTTGCTAGGCCGGTTGAAGAGATTTGATAGCCAACCTTTGAGCTCGCCAACGACAGGGGAAGCAATTCCGGCCTTGGTCGAAGAAGTGTTCATAGGCGGAGAGAGAGCGATAGGAGATCCTAGGGCAGAAATAGTCGACCGCTTATGATTCAAAGGGGGCATCTCCAAAGGAGGAGCTAAACATATGATGATAAGCACGACTGGAACAGAAACATCTGTTTATGGAAACGAAAGCTTACGTCGGATCTTTCTATCTTTCTCCTTCTTCCCTTTTCGTCGACATTGGCACCAGCGGCGACCCTGTTATGATTATCGCTATTCGCAAACACCACATTCTTCCCACCGACACCATTATTCGAACCCTCGTTCACAGCAACGTAACTCCAAGATTCATCTCCTAGACCGGCATTCTCCTTGGTATTTTCCTTGCCCGCACCTTTGGCACCACGTTCCACGGTCGAAACGGCTCTGCGACGTGCACTCTTGGGAGACTGGAAGCGCTGTTGTTGGTAAGACGAAGAAACCTGTCGAGCTTGAGGCCGTTGTTGCTTTTGCTGTGGACGATACTCGCGCAATTGGGTCTGTAAGTCCCGACCAATTTTAGACTCGGCGGGAGTATTGCCGTCAAGGTTTCGAAGAGAAAGCCGATTCACATGTTCCGCGATATCGTCCAGTTCCACCTGCAGAACCGGGTCGGCCATCTTTGGTGCGGTCAGGAGAGGCAGAGGCGGCAGAGGAGGAAGTAGAGGAGGAGGTGATGGCGAAGAAGTCGTTGTCTTGTCATCAATGTCCTTCAGAACCTCCCGTCTACTAGAAACAGCTCTCTTCGGGACCGGAGAGCGTACAGTAGCCGTGGAAGTGATACTACATGCCGTACTTGACCCACTCGAACTATCCGTACCAGAACGCACTGATGACGGAGCCCTCTTCAAGGTCCCTCCACAGTCCATAGGTAGGAATTTGGGAAGTCTGTTGAGAATGAGGGCGAGCCTGTAAAGTAGGCCGTGCAAGTACCCGCTTCTCCTCTTCCAAAGAAGTATCAGCCGCTGTTGTCGCTGCCCTAGCTCTCGAAGGACGCGGAACGGGATGATGGGATTGCGTATTCTGGACGGGATGTGCAGGAGGGAACTGGACCGTGGATACCCTTGCGCCAGAGGATGAATCAGATCGAGAAAGAATCGCAGGAGCTTGGGAGGATGATTGACCAGAACGAGTCTGAGAGTATGAATTCCCTCGATTTTGGAGGCTGTGGACGAGGACCGCCATGACCACCGTTGAGGACACTACCTGTCCTAGTCCCCATAACAAAGGAAGACTTTGGCTGAGAAGAGCTCCTACCGGAAGCAGTGCGGTGCGTACTATACGAGAGCTGGGTAGAAGTACGCTCGTACCTCGGACGGGAAACCTTGGTGTCCGAGAATTCGCTAGCAGCTCTTTCGTAGGTGGGACGAGGAACATTGGGCAATCTAGGACCTCCAGGCGAGCTTGGTCTGCTTCTACTAGATGAGGCCGTAGAGGAGCTAGTAGGATTACGAGTCATCAACGGCGGCAAGAGAGCATGAGCGGATTGACGATCACGCCGAGCGTCGCCCAGACCAGACGTGTCGAGTTCCCATGCCAGGTTGAAAGTGACGCTACCCGGACCCATCCCATGCCCAGAGCCATCGTCCTTACCCGAGAGCCTATCAACCTCTTCATTATGCCTTCGCAACAACCAATAAAAGGCCTTTGTATGAACACCTTCCCCAGCGGGAGAGCCAAGGATCCTTCAAGATCGCTGTCTGTGTAGCATGACGACCCCAAATGACGGAGAGTTGCTGCAGAATCTCGTCGTCAAAGGAATGCGGGTCGGCAATCGGACATGCAAGGGCGTCAGGAGAAGGAGGTAGGACGGGCTGTAAAGAAGGATCCTGGCTCCGGTGGCGACGAGCAGCGACAGAGGTGTTGAGCCAAGGATGAGCAAGGATGTCCGGGATCTGATAGAAGTCGTGAGCGGACAAAAAAGAGAGGGAGAGAAGAAGCATATGTACCGTTATGCGTTCGTCGGCATTAACAACGAGCATCCTAGATAACAAATCCCGAGCGCTAGAATCGATAAACTGAGGTATCTCGTATTTGCCAACCTTGACCTTTTCCAAAAGAACCTTGATATCCTTATCGTCAAAGGGAAGACTACCTGTCAACAATGCATACAGGATGACCCCACAGCTCCAGATATCGGTGGCGTTTCCGGTATACTTGTGGCCGTTGACGATTTCGGGGCTAGCATAGTGAGGAGAGCCACAGCTGGTCTCGAGCTGAAGAGAGGTGAGGAGCGAAAGCTGCCATGCCCCAATCGACAATCTTGATTCGGGGAGGCGAAAGAGAGGAGATTAGAATGTTTTCGGGCTTGAGATCGCGATGGATGATGGAAAAAGTGTGGGCATAGTTGAGTCCATAGATGATCTGTTTGAAGAAGCATATAGTTTCTGGCTCGGATAGTTTACCTCGGTTGACTAGATAATCAAAGAGTTCGCCGCCTTCGACATACTCTAGAACGAGAAAGAGCTCTTTGGGACTTTCATAAACGTCGTAGATGCGAAGGATACTTGGATGATTCATCAACTTCATCATAGTAATTTCGCGCTCAATACCGAAGCTGTGCTTTTTGGTTTTGGCTTCCTGAGTAGCGATAGAATAACGCGAGGAATCGAGAGGGGCACGAGGAAGAATCTTGACTGCTGCGAGTTGGTGAGTATAACGATGTTTGGCGATTTTTACACGGCCAGAAGCGCCTTTTCCGACGCATTCACCGATGATCCATGGACCAAGAGACTTTGGGTCAGAAGGCAAATCGAAAACGTGAGCTCCGCCTGCTGCCTCTTTCTCTCTTTCCCAACGGGTACCGTGAGGAGTTTCATATTTGACTGGGAAGGACGTGGAGGAATAGGCGGGTGACGAGAAGACATTGCGATAGAAAGTTAGAGAAGAATTGTTTGGGCGAGTAGCAGCGACCAGCGAGACCAAAGACGAAGGAAAGAAAGAGAACCAATTCGGAGATCGTTCCGAATCCGGGGTATAAATGGTACGTGTTATGCGTTACATGTCACACCTTTGCCTCGCGCTAACTCGTGGGAAACGATTTCCTCAAAGAGCGCACTCAAATTTGATGACCAGCGCTTTTTCTTCTTCCAACTTGAACCACAACTAGCTGGATACGGTGAGTAGCTATTTCTTTTCCTTTCCATGATGTTGGCTTTTGCCATTATTTATTGTCGGTGAACTCTTGCAAAAAATGCTAGAATCTTGATCGCAAATTGTGTCCTGACATTTTTTTTTCTCTGTCCCTTTTTTCGTTTTTCGTTTGCTGAACAAAACCTTTCTTTAGTGAAGCAACGAGTGGTGAGTTTCAACCATACTTTCTCCTCCTCGACATGATTAAACGAAATCATATCTGTCAATCCCCCGAGTGCAACGCACAATGGCGATTATTTGGTTTTTCATGCATGGCTTTATGATCTATCTTTCGTCTCCCTGCATACCTACGCATGCTAACTTTTCCTTTTTCTAGTGGGCTTCCTATAGAATAACTGTGTTGTTGTTATTGTGAGTGCGACTCCCTTGTTACTTGTTTTAATGATTAAAACGATTCCTTCGTTTCGCGTCCGAGTTTACTCGATGACGATTTGAGAATTTATACATGCATGGCTTTATGATCTCCTTCTCCTCTTCTTCCCTTCGTTCCCAACGCTGACTCTATCCCTTTCTAGTTAAACTATCATGAACGCCCCAGATCGTTTCACCCTCTTCGTCCTAGACGAAGGCGAGGCGCCGTGCGTCCATCGTTCACGATGAGGCTACTTGCGCTAATACCCGCTCCATCCATTCTGCAGAGTGGAGGTTAACGAAGATACCAAGATTCCTAATGCTGCTACTATCAAGATTCTCAAGCAGGATCATACGCTGGGAAATATGCTTCGAGCGTGAGTTGCACCCTCCATTTTCCTCTTTCACCCTACTCACCCTACACCCATAGTCAACTCCTCTCCATGCCTCAAGTCCTCTTCGCAGGGTACAAAGTCCCACACCCTCTCCACCCCTACTTCCTACTCAAAATCCAAACCGACGGCAGCATAGCCCCCGACCTCCTCCTCTCCGAAGCATGTAACCAGCTCATCGGGACTTTAGCTTCACTGGAAGGCAAATTCAAGCGTGAATTCGCGTTCAAGGAGGCTGATGGCGCGGGATTGGGTGCTACGGGTGTAGGAGGTGCTGGTCATGGAGGGGCAGCGTTTGCTACTAGTGATGATCCGTATGGGACTGGTGCTGGGACTGGGGGAACTGCGTCATGGGGAAATAGGGATGATTATTTGGATTTTTAGTGATTTGTTTTTTAGTGTGTTTTTTAGTATCTGTATGAACCAAACCGGGTGTTGCTAATGTATATTCAGTCTTCTGCAAACCAAATATATTCTCTGAAAACAATTGAAAGTCGAAAGGTTTGAAGCGTAACCTCAGCGTGTCGCTCTTCGGTGATTTTCACTTCGATAAGAATCATGCTGTTGTTGCCGTGACTTCCACTCTGTGAGTGCGACACCCTTTCGCTCCAATGACCCAAATGATTCCCTTCGTTTCGCGTTCAAGCTTCCTCCATGACGATTTGAAAACTTATCCATGCATGACTTTATGATCTCCCATTCTTCCCGACACTAGCCTTTCTACCTTTGATCGCCATCATCAAAGCCTTTGGTTTTGAAAGGTTTTCATGGCATTTTGCTTTTTTTTGGTTCACTGGTGCTATCAAGGTATATCCTTGAGGTTCAGTCTCCGTTCCCTCGCTCACGCTCAACGGTGCTCAACCAAATGCAAAAAGCCGCAGATCACGCAGATCTGGGTCCAGACATTCAGTCGACGTTTTACAGGTCTTATCCGTCACTTTCTAAGTTTCTTTCTACCCACCTTTCCCGGAACGAAGGAACCATCTTTCGACATTTTGTCGGAAATAGATTTCCGCAGAAGCTTCCTATCAACTTGATCTACCGAGCTCACCGGGATGGCTTATCGAGGAGATGAGTGTTTTGGTTATCCTCTTAGTTGACCGCTTCCTTGCTCTGTTGAGACGGGTATGATGGAGGAGCGAGAGCTAACTCACGGACAGGGATAGCGCGGAGGCGCGACTCTGACGGACGACGAAGGCGACGATGGGCAAAGAATGTAGTATTTGAGATGACGGAGTACTACATGTACATCCGACGAATACTGAACTGTATGTACTTGTTTGTCTACGGCATCTACACGGCCGAACAGCCAAACGCAACATGCTCTAGGTACGTCTGCGATTTATTTATCTGCCCAATCAGAGGCCAATCCATATACAAAATCCTTGATCCTCCTCAAAGTGGCATTTATGGGTGGGGCACTGGTACAGGCATCATTGTGGTTCGGTCTTTTAGCGTTGACTAACAAATGGCTGTTGATACGAACGAATTCTTCTTTGGTCGACTCTCTACCTCGGTTGGGCAAATCGATTAGAGTCAGCTTGTCAGTTATCGCTGTCGTTGCATAAAAAGATCGGGAATATCCCCTTCTTTCTATACGGCCAAGCACTGCAGTCGTCGATCCTACACTCCTCGTTTCCGGAAGCCTCCCCGGGAGCGACTGAAGCTCTGGCCATGTCATCAACATAATACTCCATAGACTTTCGTGATGGTCTGTTCAGACATCCACTTGGGATGATAGTTCTAAAGCATGAGGTCTCCGAAGACGGCTATGAATTCGTTACCATGTCTATTCAATCGACATTGTAGGGCAGGATAATTCCATCGTCTAAGCGGTATCGATATTCAAACCCATGCGACGCTAGTCTCGAAATTTTGAAGAGTAATTTGTGCAGATCGCCGCAGACCGGGTACGAGTTCTTCGCCAAGCAGCATTTCGTGACTCTCTCTCAGCAAAAAAAATTCCTGCGGCGTTATGATGTTTGATTACGCAGAGCTATCATTGCTCGCTTCTTTACGAGTACGTCTAACCGTATCCTTTGTCGGAAGGCTAGTTCCGTCGTCTCGATTCTCAAGCTGGACATTCGCAGTCGACATGTCTGGTTGCGTTCCGGTCGACGGCCTTCGTTGACCCCACTGCGTCCGAGTTTTTCAACACCGGGTTCTTCTGTATTATAACCATTCTTTTTTTTCCCGATTCTTCTCTTAGCGCGCCGGACAGGTACTGGCGGTGGAGGATGTTTTTGCTCATCATTTCCTAAAACCACCATTTCTACGTTGACGCACACATGTACTATTGCTCTCTGCTACTGTGTACATGCGTTCATCATCTCTTGGTCTTTCTTTGATTCTTCTCTAGTGTGATTTGGTCATTAGAGCTTATGAGCAGCGCGTGAATGCTGTAAACTCTTTTCAATTGAATAACTTGACTTCATGAATCGCCCGACTGACTGAAAATACATAGGAACATTCGTGTGTCGCTCATCGGTCCAAAGAGGTGCCCAGGAAGATAGCAATGCACTTGCGAGTTCTAATAAGAGCCTTTCAGCCTCTTACGCCGACTGAACCTCAGCACAATCGCAATCGTAGTAGATGTGTCCCTTATCAACAAGAGGCAGGCCGAGAACCTGAGCAGCTTCCCTACACTGACCGGCTTATAAGTAAACATCTTGCAAAGAATCATCAATGAACTCACATGTGAACGATCTCAACTCTGACTTCGTCCTTGGGCAAGGGAGTTTCGAGAGGTCGGACTCCGTCTGTCCCAACAAGACGCGGTTTTGAGTTCGCTCCACCCATTAACGTCCTAGGAAGAGCGTTATTAGTTACATGAATGATATGATGTGGATGGAGAACTCACCTTGCAATCAGCGTGGTTATCATTATTTGGAGGTTTGCGCTCATTTTCCCAAACTCGCCGCTTCTGGCCGTTCCAACGTCGGTTGAGCGGTGTCATTATGAGACAGATTAGTTTCCTGTGCTGGAGATTTCATCGCAGTTGAAACTAAGAGGGGTTTATAGTATAACCGTTAAATTATTTCACTCGGCTCTGGTCGGTGTTTTTGCTCTCAGTATACCGGCGCTATCATTAGTTTTCGCTCATCGTGCACTGTCGTTATCTGTATCAGTGCATTCACCAGCATCTCTCGCTCTTTCTTTCCCTCCTACGGACATCCTTTCGTTGAAGATGTGTTTCCCGACTGACTGTGACTCATAAAGCATTATAAAAATAAATGCCCATGCCCAGATAAGTAGCAATGTATCTGCGAGTTCTAACCAAAACCCATTCAACCATGTACACTCGCTATGAATGTGCCCCTCATTATAGACGATAACAGGAATACTGAGAATATCTGCAGTCTCTAAACACTGTGCCATTAAGTTTACCAGCCTATAAGGAATCTTCCAAAAGATCTAGTGAGTGATCTCAATTCCAACTTTGTCCGTGTTCGAGAGGTTGCACGTCTAGCTCAACAAGACGTTCATCCTCATCGGCATTTGAGTTGTTTTACCGTCGTCATTTGCCTAGAAAGTGCATCAGTTAGTACAAGTTAGTACATGAATAATATAAAATGTAGATGGACTCGGAGAATTCACCTGTTGAACAGCGCAATCAATGACATCCGTAAGTTTTCTATCCCGACCCAGAATTTATCTAGCTCTCTTTGAACTGATTGACCGACATTGTAACTGATGTCAAGCTAGTAAACAGAGTAGACAGAGTAGCTGGTTGTGCTGGAGAGGTCATCGTAATGCATTAAAACTTGGGAAGAGGATTGCACAGGTCGAGTTTGCGCCGATGAGGTTTCAAGTTATTATTTCACACCTCTCTTCTCCTTCAGGCTATGAACCGGTTTGCTGGAGGTGAGCCGAGTGAAACTTTCATAACGGGCGTTGCGTTCCACTGGTAGATATCCAGTTGCGATAAGTAATCTTGTAGTGAAAAATCCGTTGAAATTGGAGCGTCCACAGAAAAAAGTCTGAAGAATTTTGAGTAGAAGATTCCGATACTTGAACGGTTGAACCGGGAAACAAGGAAAGTTACTCCATTGAGTGTTGCTAGTGTATGTGCTAATATTTTTCTACAAACCCATCCAGTCTGCGTTATCTAGGAGGATTCCTATGGCTCCGTCATCCGAGCAGCCGCCTAACGCTTGCAGTGAGGTGTCATTGTCATTTACTGAGTATGTTGAACATTGCTGTAAACCTCTTACGATGCTCACCATGTAATAATTTCCGTCATACCACGGAGTCTGCATGGAGCTAATGCTGCGGTCCAGCAACAACATAGGCCAAATTCTTACACGATTACACGATGAATGGAGTAGGGCTTGGGTGAATGAATGCTAAAATTGGTAAGTCTAGTTTTGTTCCTCGGCTTCTTTCATCGATATCGTCGTCGAGAGATATGCAGATGCAGTTGATCCTCGTATCGTACGCGGACATCTGTTGATTTCGACCGTGTTACAAACTGTTACAAACCAGCTGGACTGGCACTGCACTAGCTGTCATCGACTGACCCGGATACTTACTGGTATATATGCGACGGAAAGAAGCGCAGTCGGATTGCAATCGGACTCGAACATTCCCATATATCCTGTTGGTTCCTTCCCATTGTCTGGGAACACATTGGTCCTGCCATGGAAAAGTCGGGAGTCGGCGATGCTTTTCCCGCCAAAAAAAGCGTCGGAGTGGGGCTTGTTCTGGAGCTTGTCACCGTTTGCTGAACGTATTATTTAAAATAGAATGTGTAGTCATTCATTAGAGTTGAATGGGACTAAATGTCCAGAATTAGACTGCTTTATAATCTCCAAATCGATTGGCTGAAAATCGTCTCACACTCACTTTCTCCGCACTTCCATGAGCTGGTCCAGCTGGTGTACGTATTTTCCCACTTCTTTCCTCCTTCAACACTCTCATCTCTGTTCCTCACGCAGATACTAGCCAATACGCTAATTGGAATCGAACCCGGAGACTGCAGCAGACTCCGTATCTCGCTCGCACAGAAACCAACACTTCACGGCAAGCGAGAAATATGGCTCAACAGGCTAATAACGGAGGAGATGTTTTGGGGAATATTGCGAATAATCCTGGACCAACAGCCAAGGATTCGAAAGAGAAGAAAGGACCGGATACTTTATTTGGGCCGAATATTGGTGTGATTAGTGGAGGTCCTGCATGGACTAATGCTACGGAGAAGAAGGTCTTGAAGGACGAGCTTACGATAGATGCGGTCAAGTCTTGGATTGAGAAAAGTAAAGAGGTGATTTTCATTTCTTTCTTAGACATTTGGTCGTTTGTTCACGAGGCAGTAGCCATCTCAACCAACAACAACCCTTCAAGCTCTTGTCAATCTCAAGCGGCCTACTATCCGCCTTTCTCCTCTCACGGCTGCAGAGGGAGAAGACCATCACCAACAGCATGCTCTTGAATTCGAATACGACTGCGACGCTCCGAAATGTGGAATCTATGTTCACGTGTTGCTTCCTCCTGGCCATCCAGACGCTCCTCCTCCCGTACCATCGCCGTTGACCGGAGATACCGCTCCAACTAAACTATCAAAGGTACTCGTATTCGAGTCTGTCGTTGAAGGAGGATTTGGTAATGTTCTCAAATTGGAAGAAGGTGCAGTGTTGGAACTAGGCCGATATGAGATGTCACCTCAGTCTCTAGAGAAATCTGTTGCCAATGCCGGCCCTTCTCACTCCATCTCGGACACTTCTGTCCCGACCGCCAACGCCGAGCCCACAACCACTTCCAACCTCAGTGCAAACGGTACCAAATTCGCGTCGTAAACGATTGACGCATTTGTTTACCAAGCGTCACAACAACAACAATATGTCTGTTTCAGGACCAGCTCTCGCCGTTGTCGATGCTTCGTCTTCCGCTCCTGCTCCTTCGAACGAAACTGACAAGATGAAGAAGGTTGAAGCAGACGATGGTATCAAAGTTATCATCAGGTTGGCTGCTCTTGATGAGCAGCGCGCCGAGCTAGCGAGCCCCAATGAACAGGTTACTTATTTATCTGTGGAACGATTTGGCACCAAAGTCAAACCCGTTCCCGCTACTGTTCCAGCTGCTGATGTTAGCGGCAGCGGGACCAGCGCCGAGGAAGGCAAGGCTGAAGCTGTAGCAGCCGAGGTCAAGTCAGGGGAAGAAGAAGATACCCGACCGTGGGTCGTCAAAGTCGTTAAACGTGAAGCCACCATTGGGCCACATACATTTCATTTGCATGAAATCTATGGTCTCACATCATCATCCTCATCGACTCACACCCACGCTCCCACCGCACCTCTTCCTTCCGCACACACCTATCCTCCCGCTACCGGTGCCGCTGCTCCTGCAGCTGAATCAAACGATACGAACGACGATTCCCCCTCGGAATGTCTCCTATGTCTTTCATCGCCTCGTGAAGTCGTTCTCCTTCCTTGCCGCCATCTTGTTGCTTGCAAGGATTGTGCGCTGAATATGGTGGAGTTTGGTGCTGGGGGAAATATCACGCAACCTAGTGAGGATCCTGCTAGTGCTCCTGCTGATGGCGCAGCGGGTGAAGGTGGCGAAGGAGGTGCTTCGGGAAGTGTTACGGCTGCTGCTCCGATTACGAACACGAGAAGAAAGCGAAAGGCCAAGGGTTGGTTCTGTCCTGTTTGTCGACAACGTAGGCTTTTATTCCTTGCACTTGTATGTTATCGGAGCTCATTAATATCTTTTCTTTTTCTTCTTTTCAGCCTATACCTCCCTCCTACGAATCACCACCACCCCTCCTCCCGCAGAAGGCAAGACCGAAACTACTCCCAACGCTGATGCTGCACGGGAAGAATCGGAAGATGAAGAGGTCGTTGAACCCGACCAAGATATTGCCGACGCGGATAGGTTGCCTTCTGGTCTTCCGTTACCAGTGACTGCTGAACCACCGAGCGGAACCTCCACTCAACCCCAGAATGCTGATGGGAGCAACTCTGCTTCGGGAGGTCTCTTCACTCGCCCGGGTTTCCTGAGGGGTATCACTAACAGAGGTAATGCCTCGCCGAGAGGGGACTTGGAGAGTCAGCTGTAGGGGTTGACTTGACTTGACCTTCCGTCTGCTCCTCTACTTTGGTGACGTCTTTGTGATCTCATTTGCTGTTTTGTTTATGTCTACGACTACTACTACATTAACTACATCCTACATACATCTCTGATTCTTGAATTCTTAGTTCGCTGTTCCTTGCGCTTTTCTTTCTTTATACATTTTTGCTTTTGTTGTACATGTTCATTCATCTTCATTCCGTTCTGATTCTCCATTCCCTATCCCCTTCATTTATTTATTTATGCAGGTAGTATGGCCATAGCCCTCGAGTTTCCTTTCGATATTATGTGTATAGTTTGTATCATGAAGCTTGTACTAAAACATAATGCTACTGTACATACCTTAAAGCAAATCCATCACAGACGAAGTTCCAGAAATGGTATGCCGCGGCACACTTCTGCTTCCGCCAAAGTCCTCCAACCAGTGCTCTTTGACCCTGTACACAGTGTACGTCCGACGTCGATGTGCATACTACAGTGACAGGTGAGCTTCTCGGATCCTTCTCTGCTTTTTTTTTTTGCTGGACTGTTATTCTAAATCAGACTCGAACTTTGAAGCTCACATTCTACTCTTATTATCGAGCCATGTCGGTAATATATATTCTACTATCATGACTTGTCGCCGTCCGTATTAAGTTACCTTCGTATTCAGTAGGTCCATCTCATCACGGACTAGTGGATTCTTTCTGGCGTGTGGATTTTCTACCGCTTTGGTCTTCTTCATCTCCCTCGATCATAATTCCTTGCCTGCATGGTATTCAGTTTGTTCGGAGCTATGGCAATTATATACAGATGGCCATTCCGGCCATTATGAATGATGTATGACACGGGAGGTCATCTATATATTTGGTCGATGTAAATGCATTTTCCCCTTGTAACTTCCTTTCGCTTACTTGCTCCCAATCATGAGCACGCCGCATTTCGATTCCTATTTCAGCTATCTAACGCAGGTCGTTAAATTTCCAGGCTTCCTTGCAGCACTTGTTTCTATATTCGTCGTGAACAGGATTTGGGTCTTTTTGCATGGGCTTCGTGTGCGTTACTATCTTGTCGCAATAATGACGGTCACTGAATTATTTTGTTTTAACAGTCAGTGCATCATTTACCGGGATATCGCCCTCCCTTTCATCCCATGGGTCTTCCTGCCGTGCTCTTTCCCACAACGTGGTGGAACACTTCAGTAGATGTCCACTGGGCTCGCCGATCTAGTCGTAAGTCTTCATAAAGGTGAAGGGTGTGCATGTAACGAATTCTTTTGAAGTTTACACGGATAATGAGACGATCTCGATAGTCCCAACCCTGATTGGAGAGCCTACGATTTGGACCTCGAATCTCAATGTCGCTCGTCAAGTCGCCTCCGGAGGCAATAGAACTACCTTTTTCAAACCGACTTGGTCGGCCAGAGCATTGCTGTGTGTGTTGTGTCATTTCTCTATGCTGCATATTCAAACCGGAATCTAGTTTGTGGGGTTTGAATCTCTTTGCGGCAGAGGGTGAAGTCTGGCGCAAGCACCGTCGGGTCATGGGCCCTGCTTTTAACAATGAGCTGTTCGTTTATTTTTCGCTCAGCTTGCCCTATGTTTCCCTAACTGCCTATACTTACATAGTTATCGTCTCGTATGGAGGCAAACACTGAAGACCTATCATGAAATGATAGCCACGGAGAGGTGGGAAGAAAAGGGAACTGTTGATATTCCTGTCATTCAGAACCTTACTTTCAAGGTGTGTGCCATGCTTCGACACATCACATTCTACCCGCTCAGCGTCTCTTCAGCTTGCTCTTCAGGTTCTTGGTACATGTGCATTTGGTTTTCCATTGTCCTGGTATACTCATTCACGAATACGAGTCGTTAATATCCTAATGCTGCGACAGGGACGAACCTCCGCGAACGGCCAGTGGAAGTTTGTCGATTCAAGAAGTAATGCGCTCGGTAGCTGACACCCATATGTTGCGTATCATTGCCCCCAAATGGGTTTTGCGACTCCCTTTCCAGAAGTCCATTGTTTTCCCCTATCGATTTCGATGACTTTCTTACAATGGTGTTATAGAATTCAGCAATCCAATGTTGCTTACGAGTCCATGGCATCGTTTATGAATGAACAGGTAGCAGGTCGCAAAATGGAAATCCAAGACAACGACAGCAAGGATGCTTTTACCCTACTCGTAAAAGCTAACGAGCAAGAGGAATCTAAATACAAACTCAGTGACGATGAACTTGTAGGTGTATTTTGTTGTCCTCAACGTCCTGCCATCATTTACCACATCTCCTGGCGACAGATCGGGAACATCTTTGTTATGCTCTTTGCTGGCCATGGTAGGAGTATCCTTTCTGAGCAAATGGCCTTGATGATTGATCCGAGTTGTACCATCAGAAACAACAGCTCATGCCCTAGCTGCTACCCTCGGCTTTCTGGCTATAAACCAGGATGCTCAAGATGAAGTTTTCGAACAGATCAATGAGGTCGTAGGCCATGACCGTGACCCTGTAAAAATCCTACATCACTGGGAGAAAATACATTCTCATCTATCTTCTGTCTTCAGGAATTCGAGGACTATCAAAACCTAAATAAAGTGCTAGCAGCATTTTTCGAAGCGTTGAGGTTCTTTCGTGAGTAGATTTGTTCTTACTCTGAAATCTCGCTGAATGGCTATCTTCCAGCGTCTGGTCATCTTTTGATCCGGGAGGCTAGTGAAGACACAATACTTGAAATACCGAATCCCCGAGGTCAAGAGGGAACGACTTCAATGGCGATTTCCAAGGGTCAAGTGGTAATTATGGATGCATCTTTCCTCATTCTCGCCTCACATTTCGATCTAGGTCATTGTTGATATGGTTGGCATTCGTGAGTGCAGCTGGTTCGTGTATATTCTTGCTCTTGACATCTTGTACGCTTCTTCCCTCGGCTCGACGCAGAATATAATCCTAGGTATTTTGAAGACCCCACCTTATACAGACCTTCTCGATGGCATGGCATGAACAATGATTCAGAAGACTTTACTGCGTTTAGCATTGGTATGTCAATTCTTTTAGAGCTTGAGGCGGCGATGTGTATACATACTTACTTGTAAAAACAGGTCCGCGAGCCTGTATAGGACGGAAATTCGCAACCACGGAGGTTACTTGTTTTCTGACAATGCTTCTACGGGACTGGAAGGTGACGCCGAAGCTGAACGAAGGCGAAAGTCAAGAAGAATGGAAAACAAGAGTTTTGGATGCAAAAATCGTCCTGACACTCGGCGTTCGTGATGTTCCTCTAACTTTCGTGAAGCGAAAATAAATGACTCGGAGACTTCTGAAATCATTATGAATCATTATGAATCTATGCTCTCCACCTGTTTTCTGCATCGCGGTCCATTCCCGTATATCACTCTGGCCGACTACTTAATGTGCTCGCCTGCGCTAATTGACTTTGGGAATGCAACTTGGATTTGAGAGAATATCAACCCCACGGCGTGCCTAGTTGGCACTCGGACTCGTCCAAAGAAGGAGAAAGAATTTACATTGGAAGAGAGTCGACCTCGATTCGAGGTGTCACGGCGATAGTGGGATGAACACCCCGCCATTCATTACCGGACTGGGGCTGTAGCATCATTGCATGTCGGTCGCGACGTGCAATGCGTTGGGGGTTATGTTCGACCCCACGCGTTGTATTCCTCTACAAAGCGCCAACGGTAAGACGGACTGGGACATTGGGAATGCTTAGGACGACCGTTTCGTTTTGGCGAATGTAACTGCTATCCTCCAAGTCATATAGTCGAGTCAACCGCGTCCGACGTTCTGCTTGGTCGTCCGTTGAATCCTCACGCAAGCCCGGACTCAAAGTTTCCGTGTCCGGTGACCAGCACAATCACCCAACCGACCCCAATACCGAGAGTAATCATCACGATTCCTACAGTCCCTCGAGAGCCCCGCGTTTTCGAGAACGCATGAACGAGAGTCGCGACTTTAGCGAGAACGACGGGGTGGCTATATACCCTTGTTTAAAAGCCACGGCCCACGCGTACGGAAGGTAGGAGAGATGGAGAGCTGGGAGAGAAAACTTCCTCGGGAAGCACTGACCGAAAGGTAGGTTCGACGAGTTGGAGTTGGTGACGAGGCCCTCGTCGTAATTGAACTAGACAACAGAGACGTTATTCCCCAGATGGGGTAAATATTCGTTGACGACATATTCGGTTGATAACATATCAATCGTTCGATCCGAGATCATTCGGGTCAGGTGCCAAAGTCCGGATGCCTTGCTCTTGCTTTCTATCACGCCCATGCATACTTCTTGTTCAACGAACAAGTATACCGTAATTCTCGATTGTCCGCAGTGTCGGTATGTCGTCCCGAGGTTGTGTGAGCCAGGAATCTCGGAGGTTTTCCTGGGCTCAGTCCTACAAACCTCCCCTAACCAATGTAAAATTACCACTTAATTCCAAATGACATTCGGTCCCCATTCCTATTTACGCCGCTGCCAAAAAGAGCTACAGGCCAGTACATCGGACGTACTGTTCCTGTTCCAACAACGCTACGAAAAGTTCAGAGTTATCGCCAATTTCCGTCAGCATCCCCTCAAGATCTGCCAATGCTCAATCCAATCCTCCTCCCGTTTTACCCCATGTCGGCCATATACTCAAGAACGAAAGGAGATAATCGACAATGCTCACGACCAGTCGTTCCTCTGGCTGGAGGAAATGAAGGCTATTCCACCATCTCATGATGCTGCAAGAGGGTGCCTTTGCGTGTAATGAAATGGAGAAGGGTCGTTTAAACATGAAATACTTCCCTACACGAAATGCAGTCATCGGAGCACATTCCCTGGCGATTCCCGTCCTCCCCATCCTCCCGTGTTAATGGACGAAATCGATCAAAGTCATGAAGGCAAGATTCGTTCCGGAATTTACGAACCTTCCAATTTTTCTTACCGTTCTCGTTGGTCACGGTGGGTAAAGAAAGACGGAGTCATTGCGAATTGTTCATTGATTTGCAGCCGCTGAATGCAGTGACGATTCGAGATTCGTCAGTTCCACCGATATTGGAACATTTGGCTGAGTGCGTACGCTGTCGCGGCAATTTAGCTTGCTCTTGATTATTCTTTGTAGTACGAGAACGTCCCTAGCATGTCTGCTCCCGCGACTCACACCTTTCCAAACTCCCCTGGGTCCCTTCGGTCTAACCGCCATTCCCATGGTGTGGACTCAATTCGTTCAAATCTTTCATGGAGATGTGACTTTTATCAATCAGCCAGAATCCCGGACTACACCATTCCTTCATCTGGACGACGTCAACGTCCGTGGTGGTCCTACACGCTACGAAACCCCGATGGGTCATTCGACGACAATTCCGGAGAATCCTGGAATCCGCCGGTTCATTTGGAACACTTGCAAGTGGTCACCGTATCCTCCAGCGTATGAAGTACGCGGGAGGTACCCTATTCTGGTCTAAAGGCCCTTATTCAGCTCCCGGAGGCTTTAATTACGGCCACCCTATATGTCTTACGAAGTCGCAAAATCGATAATTCCAGAATCGCGAAGATAGTCAATTGGGGTCCGTTACTCAAGTTAACGGACTGTCCGAGCTTTTCTGGAACGGTGGGCCTGTTGCCGTTCCTTCATCGACCGTTTCGCGCAGTTCGCTGAACCTTTGGTTCGGTTAACTCGAAAAGATATTCCCTTTCAATTCGGAGCTCGAGGCTCTTACCAGCAGCGTCTGAAGGACGCTAGACTGGCTATGTGGAGCTATCCGTTCCCTGATCTACATTCACGGAATCCTATCATTTTTGGTAGTGGATATTGAATATTTGCATTGGCTTTATACTTATGCAGCCATCCCCTGAAAACCCCTCAATCCGGGTTTCCTCAATACGATTTGGTTCCATTACCCTCAATGCCGAGAATCTAACTACAGTCAAGCAAAGCTTGAGCTGTATGGGCTCTTCGCGCTCTCCGTGTACGCATCTCTGGACTGTGGGACGCAAGGCACTTCGTGGTTGAAGTCGACGCTCTCTACATCCGGGAATGATAACAATTCCCGATAATCCAGCAAACGCAACGATCAACGTTGGATAGCTGGAATCTTTACTTTTCGATTTCACGATATTCATGTCCCTGCGGAACGTATAGCCGCAGATGGTGTCTCACGTCGTACTCCCCAACCCTGATGATCTGATCAGAGGATGATGGGGAGCATGAGGATTGGATAGACCGTGCAAACGGTTTCCTTCATTCCTGAACCCATCACCCCCTTGAACCATCTTTCTCCTTCCTGCATTCTCATCGGAAGCCATTCCTACCCAGATTCGTCAACGGACGAATCCACCCTTACGAACTCATCCTCGTTCTAAACAAGCTGAACGCGTCGAGTCGAGATTAGACTCCGTACGGGAGTATCTTACTTGCCTGCAGAGACCAGAGGGTCTCTCGGACGACCAATACAGTGGTTTCATTCGTTATTGCTTGAATTTTTTCGTGGACGAGACCGGTCGGCTATCGGCGAAAGGACGTTCAGGGTTGTCACCGTCTCCTCATTCCCAAAGTCGTCGAATCTCCGTTATTCGCGAATGCCATGACCGAATGGAGTCATAAAGGTATCTGGGCCACAACAAGGATCCATCCGTGAAGTTTTTGGTGGCCCAAACTCAACGACGACGTGAAATGGTTATTCAGACCTGTCACCTTTGCCAACTTCGACAAACGGAGAAACTCCGATATCCCTCATGTGTCGCAGAACCACTTGGGTCTTTTCGCAAAATGTACCATGGACACGATGGAGATGCCATCGTCAGGGAGTTTCAAATACCTCGTTCACGGTCGTTTGTTCGTCCTCCGCGTATCCCGAATTCCGCAAATTCCGTCGTCAAGATGGGGAGCTATTGCCACCTGGATTTTTCGAGGACATTCTGTGTCGATGGGGGAGCCTTACGAGAAATTGTCACTGATAACGGACCCCTTCCTCAAAGCTCTCGATATTCTAGCTAAAAGATATGGTATACGCCATATCACCATCTCTACTTACAATTCGCAAGCGGCTGGTGTGATTGAGAGGCGACATTTCAATGTCCGGGAAGCTCTCATAAAATCAGCGGATGGAGATCCCTCGAAGTGGTCTCCCATCGCTCTTCAGTCTTTTGGGCAGAACGTGTTACGGCGCGTCCGTTTCTGTCGGTGCAAGTCCTACTTTCTGGCCCATGGTGTCCACCCCATCCTTCCAATCGACCTCGTTGAAGCTTCCCTACCCTCCTCCCGGTTCCACAACTTTCCACTGTCGATCTCATAGCCACGCCGTCGCCAGGAACTCCAAAAGCGTCTCGAGGATATAGAGGCCATGCGGTTGAGGGTGTACGGGAAGCGTTTGGAATGGGTCAGAAAAGTCGAAGAGGACCATGCTGCGTCCATAAAGGTCTACGACTTCGTTCCAGGTCACTTGGTTTTGGCTCGAAATACACGGATCGAGAAGACCTCAGCAAAGAAAAATCACATGCGGTATATGGGTCCCCTAATGGTTATTCGACGGAATCGTGGGGGTGCATATATAGTTTGCAAACTCGACGAACGGTCTGGCGTCGTCCAGTCGGGGCGTTTCGTCTCATTCCGTATTTCTCTCGGTTATCTCTTCCCCTCCGGATCTCGACGACTTCCTGGATGTTCCAACGGCTGAATTACAACGGATGGAAGGTTCTTTCGAGGAGGATCCGGAGGAGACAGTGGAGCTCGAGGTTCCTTCGTAGTGTGTCCCCCCATTTTTGTTCATTTGTTTTCTTGTTTCTTTCTTTTTCCTTTCTTTCTTTATTACAGATATTTGTACGATTTCATACATTTTTGTTTTAATTCACTGAAACAGAATCTTTTCCTACTCCCTGCGTCCTAAATTGTCCATCGCGTTCCATACGGCCACTATTCCATTCCGACCTCCTCCCTCCGCTTTCATACAACTCGCTGATCGCGAATCGTCCTGCAACATCCCCATACTCGTGCCCATGCACTTCCGAATCGAAGTCATCGAAGCGCGGTCCATCCATGTATTGATCGTTCAGGTACCGAATGCACGCCTGAGGTTGGCTTTGTAACAAATCTTCGGGGACGGTCAGTATTGGAACTTGCAACATCGCGAATCACCCACCTATCCCTGCCAAAATATGCAACAGTTTTGTTTACTCCGTCGCTTCCTCGTTCATGGAAGATCACTGCCGGTATTGGACGCGCTAGCCCATAGTGGCGGATCATTGACCGCTCAAGTCCAATGGCGGCCTCCGTTATTTCAATTGGAAGGGATCGAAGGTTTCTCCATCCATGGTATGGAGGTGGAGGAAGAATTCCTTGGGGTACATGGGATTGTCGTTGGCGCCGCGTTGGCGCAATACCTTTTCCAATTTGACCAGAGCCCAACCGAGATTGAACGTGTTCGGGCCATTGCGACTGTCATTCCATTCATCCAGGCAGCGTTTGAACTGGTCTCGAAGGTATTCGCGACGGTGGTCATCTTCACTGGGCATCGTTTTGGGGGGTCTATTCATACAATGACGGGGCTTTTGTACCAATTGGCCTACTTCTTTGGCTCGCGTTATGCGCCACAACCTCGTTGGGGTGAATCCTCTTGGGAACGGTCTTCTTCTCATTTCCTCGAAGTTTTGTTTCTCTTTGTGTTGTTTTCTTTTGTTTCGATATCTTGGGTACTTTATATCTTTTTTTTTTTTAGTGAAGAGGCGTGTCGCGCCTCATACGCGTCTGTACGCGTATGAGCGCGACAAGTCCTCCGGACTTGACATGGACAACTATTACATGTATATACCTAAAGACCGAACATTCTACTTACCTACGTACAGGGTCTCGGTCTCGCCGAGACTCGAACTATTACTTACTTACTGCTATACGCCGAGTGTCAAACGCTCGACGTCCTGGTATTTACACTGGACGTTCGTAGGTAGAAATAATATCTTGTTTTTCCCCCATTCTTACCTAGTACTGAGCGAACTGCGAGTTTTA